>JAJOZX010010035.1:7500-135753 GCA_023014485.1 Bathynomus jamesi | reverse complement strand
TGGTATACACTGTGCCAACTGGCTGATAGTGCCTGGAGGCACTGGCTGATTAAGCCGACTGGCTGATTAGGGCCTATAAGACAACGTCCGCTCGGCTGAAGTTTTAATATGCCCTTGGCTCCTGCCAGGCGAACACCTCGCTTCCACTCTCTCCTTCTCCTCTCTGTTTCTCTTGGGGGATAACTCCGCCTCCAAGTTGCATAACCCTTGTTGCTCTCGCAACAACCCCTCTCCCCCCTTTTGGGGGTGCCTTGCAGCAAGAGAAGGTTGGCACTGGTGCCAAAGGGGGGGTTTGGGACTCTTGTAACATTGATCAACATTTGCAATTGCATTGTACTCTCTCCTTTCGCCCATACTACTGGAACAGACGTGAGACAAGTGAAATTTATTTGAGTTATATATATATATTATATATATATACACACGATCATTTCACAATTAAATAAGTAAAAGAAATAAATGATTCAAGATATATATATATATATATATATATATATATATATGTGTGTGTGTGTAATATATATATATATATTATATTTAGCATTAGTTCCAAAGAACTTTTAATGCTGTAACAGTTAAGAAAAGGTAAATAATGACTTGTTTAATTTTTCTAGATAAGAATGTGGAAGCCTTAAATTACGCACTGTGACTTCTTTTCTTCATTCTTCGCTTTTCCTCTAATCAATTTTCCGATTTGTATTCAGCAACAAACATAATCGCTCTGTTTCAGTCCTTATTTTATTCACACCTTTAATTGCGTCCTCTGCCCTTCCCATTGTGATGGTAACAAGAGACCCTAAAATTAATTCAGAGTGGCAGGATGCAAAATTAAAATAATTGTTGTATTTTCGTAGTTGCAACGAGTACAATCGCATGTAGTTCTTTGAACGTTTCTAATATTTTATATCATTCATTCTCGTTGTATACCTCTTAAGGATTCACTTATTTTCTCCTGGTTTATCTCTCTCTTGTTATTTTTTATTTTAATCAGGGTATTATTCAGTCATATACTTCAATTAAATGTTTTGTAACTCTAATAGCTATTAATGAGTTCTATCCTTTAATGAATCCAAAAATGCCTGATGAGATATTGATATAAAGACTAGGATACCCCCCCCCCACATATATATATATATATATATATATATATATATATATGCGCCTTGGTGGTGTAGTGGTCAGCGTCGCTGACTACGAATCCATCGGCCCCGGGTTCGAGACCCGGTGACTGCAGCCGGCGTGCAGCAAAACCCAGCTGTTCATCCTTCCACACAATAAGAAAGTGGTTGGTAGTAAATTGGTACCCTGGGTGTCTTAGACGCTGAGCTGCTGGTGGGGCGTGGTTCGGATTCCACGTTAAACTGTAGGTCTAAGGTGGAGTGAAAAGCTTGACCTTCGTCAGGATGAGCAATTCGGGCGGAAACTAACCAAAGGTTATATATATATATATATATATATACATACAGGCTGCGTCAAAAGTCTGGAAACAGGACTATGCTTTTCAATGCAAATATATATATATATATATATATATATATATATATATATATATATATATATATATAACTTAAATGAAGGGTTTGTTCTTAGGGAATCGCAACTTAGTGAGGAATAAGAGGACGAGATGGTACATGTTTATTAACAGACGTTTGGGAAAAATTCAATTTCCATGATCAGTGCTAAAAAGTTAAAACAAATGTAAAAAAGTGAATAAATATGATGAACAAAAAATGTATACAACAATATATTTATTAAAAGGTGAACAAATATTGAAAACAATATCTTACCCGGTTATTATAAGGGTGGTAAGCTGATTGTAAACAGGTAGGGAATGATTAAGTGTTGAAGTATCCATATAAGAATTGTTCGAAAGCCAAAAAGAGCCAAAACATTTATTACAATCTCTAACTAGAAATTTTCTTAACAACATTTATCAACCCCCTCCCCCTTAAAGTCCCCATCATTATAAAATACATACAATACTTTTTCTCTCTCTATTATAACTATATTAGTTACAAAATACAATCAGAACTTCGCCACCTACTCACCCCTCTCTACCCTCAAATTAACTTACAATTCGTATTCATCAACAATAACAGCATTAAATCATACTTCAACCGTAAAGAAAGAAAATTACCCAGCCCATTAATTCGTTCACTATTTACTGTTTCAACTGTATTCGCTGCAATGCGAATTATATTGGCAGCACCATTCGCCAATATCAAACAAGAGTGGTCGAACATCGCGGTATTTCTACAAAAACATCACAACCATTAAATAAACCGCCCAAATCAGCAATAAGGGATCATTGCCACCCCCACAACCACCCACTGCTTCTCACCAACTTCAAAATTATCAACTCGGCATACCAACCAACCAACCTCCGCCTCCTCGAATCCTTATACATCCTTAGTATGAAACCAACCATCAACGACTATAGTTCTACTTTTAACTTAAACATAAATTCTCCTGCCTCACCACTGCAAAAGAAATCTGCTATCACTCCTTTTGGCTTTCCAACAATTCTAATGTGGATACTTCAACACTTAATCATTCCCAACCTCTTTACAATCAGCTTACCACCCCTATAATAACCGGGTTTGTACTGTTTTCAATATTTTTTACCTCTTAACCTTTGTATATTTTAACCGTTTTTTGCCTTTCTATATTTTATATAATTTTTATTTTTAAATTATTAATATCATATGATTACATAAATATACTGTACAAACATTTTTTACATTTGTTTTAACTTTTTTAGCAATGATCATGGAAATTGAATTTTTCCCAAATGTTTGTTAATAACATGTACCATCTCCTCATCCTCTTATTCCTTACTATATATATCTATCTATCTATCTATCTATCTATCTGTGTATATATATATATATATATATATATATATATATATATACACAAACTCAGAATGGTTCCCTGAGAACATTATATGTTAAACACAGACCGTGCATGGAACAAGGAACTCTTCTGGGAAAATTAAATCCACTATAGTCCGAATAAGTAATGGTAAATGACAAATACCATAGTTTTTTTCCTTTTTCATGATTTTAGCCCGACGTGGGCAACGGGTCTCTCGCAAAGAGATCCCATAAATATAGCTTCCCTCACCAGCTATCTGCAAGGCAGACAGGATCCAGCTTTGGGACGTGGATCTAGGGTTTAAAGCAAGCCTAGATCCCTACACTCAGAACCTCTATATAAGTAAAAGACTCGTTGCATTCACGTCGTGTTGAATAAATCAAGTTTTGGTTTTTTTTGGCTAAAAATACAATAGTTACCCCCTTTTTTTCTTGATTTATTCAACACGACGTGAATGCAACGAGTCTTTTACTTATATAGAGGTTCTGAGTGTAGGGATCTAGGCTTGCTTTAAACCCTAGATCCACGTCCCAAAGCTGGATCCTGTCTGCCTTGCAGATAGCTGGTGAGGGAAGCTATATTTATGGGATCTCTTTGCGAGAGACCCGTTGCCCACGTCGGGCTAAAATCATGAAAAGGAAAAAAACTATGGTATTTGTCATTTACCTTTACTTATTCGGACTATAGTGGATTTAATTTTCCCAGAAGAGTTCCTTGTTCCATGCACGGTCTGTGTTTAACATATAATGTTCTCAGGGAACCATTCTGAGTTTGTGTATACTAAACGGACGTGTTTCGTGCCTTGAAAAGTGGACGCTCAATGTCCCGGTTGAGGTTTAAGTTTTGGTTTTTTTTGGCTAAAAATACAATAGTTACCCCCTTTTTTCTTTGATTTATTCAACACGACGTGAATGCAACGAGTCTTTTACTTATATAGAGGTTCTGAGTGTAGGGATCTAGGCTTGCTTTAAACCCTAGATCCACGTCCCAAAGCTGGATCCTGTCTGCCTTGCAGATAGCTGGTGAGGGAAGCTATATTTATGGGATCTCTTTGCGAGAGACCCGTTGCCCACGTCGGGCTAAAATCATGAAAAAGGAAAAAAACTATGGTATTTGTCATTTACCATTACTTATTCGGACTATAGTGGATTTAATTTTCACAGAAGAGTTCCTTGTTCCATGCACGGTCTGTGTTTAACATATAATGTTCTCAGGGAACCATTCTGAGTTTGTGTATACTAAACGGACGTGTTTCGTGCCTTGAAAAGTGGACGCTCAATGTCCCGGTTGAGGTTTAAGTTTTGTTTTTTTTTGGCTAAAAATACAATAGTTACCCCCTTTTTTCTTTGATTTATTCAACACGACGTGAATGCAACGAGTCTTTTACTTATATAGAGGTTCTGAGTGTAGGGATCTAGGCTTGCTTTAAACCCTAGATCCACGTCCCAAAGCTGGATCCTGTCTGCCTTGCAGATAGCTGGTGAGGGAAGCTATATTTATGGATCTCTTTGCGAGAGACCCGTTGCCCACGTCGGGCTAAAATCATGAAAAAGGAAAAAAACTATGGTATTTGTCATTTACCATTACTTATTCGGACTATAGTGGATTTAATTTTCCCAGAAGAGTTCCTTGTTCCATGCACGGTCTGTGTTTAACATATATATATATATATATATATATATATATATATATATATATATATATATATATATATATACTGTATATAATATATAATCCATATCACGTTTAATATTTTGGAATAGTTGCCTATTTATTACTTCATTATAGTGGTGTGCATATACTTCAATCTACTTTTTTCACTTTCTCAGAAAGAAACTCGTGTGCAATGTTTCGCCCGTAGAAAGATGAAGCCTCACCAATGAAATATCAACTGAATGATGCTTGAAATATGGACGTCTAGAAACTTTCTGAACATTGATAAACTTTTGAAACTGACTTCTCAACGTATTCACAATGAATAATTTGAGGAAAGTGATTTGTCATATATTAATTGCAAAATTAATTTCGATATTAATGTCGGCATCTTCCCCTGAATTTCTCTGCGAAGCGAAAGGTAAGTGGGACATTGTTTGCTCTTCAGTGGAAATAGTTTTAATGTGTGTTTTATAATGGAAACAGTTTCTTTATTGACAACGAGTATAAAAGGCAAATAAATGAATCGTTAATTGAACTCATTTATAAACACTTTTGTTTGCACACACACACACACATATATATATATATATATATACACGTGATGTCCCAGAAGTACTGTTCCATAATATACATCATATTAACCTTTGGGGCAGATCTTCTGGGACACCCTGTATATACAAGGGCGGATCTAGGCATTTCAGTAAAGGGGGTCCAAAGAAAAAAGGGCACCCCCTAAAATCAAAAGGGCACAGTACTAAATTTTTTTTCTTAAAACAGACCATCAATGAGCGAGTGTAAAATTAATTGTATTGTTTTATTAGATCAGTCTCATTCAAATATGATACAAAATAATCTAATTTGGGTACAACAGTTATCACAGAAATTTTTTCAAGCAATTACAAAGGTCTTGCCACTTAAAATAACTATCAGAATAAGATGAAAATAAAAATTGTGATATGGCTGCACCAGTACTAAGGGCACCTATGGAAACCATTACAACTACAAATTTGGAAGTTTAATGTATACGGATAAAGACTCAATTAACAAAGTTTGTTTTCAGAGGCATACACATCATTCAAATATGACACTTGCATTTAAAGAAACGGCACTTGCAAGAAATTGAGGGGAGGACCAGACGTCGCCGACCCCCCCTCCCTAGATCCGCCTATGATATATATATATGTCTGGGTGTATGTGTGAAAACATATACTGTAGGTACGCGATATCATATTGAAATGGGAATACATATTTTCATTTGTCTTAGAGATTTGTTATAGTATGAATATATTTTAGTGACTTATGAATGCAGACATTCGCGTTTCTTATCATATTATTAATGATATCTCTAAAACTTTCACTCAGAAATACTGAATGACTTACTTATTTACAGGCTCAGTGTTCAAGGTTTTCGGGCAGATTTTCTTATATTATTTAGACTTAAGTTTAAATGTAATTTTTGATTTTTTCCTTGGTGGCAGCGATTTGATTCCACGTTAGACTAGAGTCTGCATTTGTAAGAACCCAGAAAATAAAACGTGAGCATACTAGTTTCAGTGACACTGGTCAACTTCATGCGTGAAGTTGTGATGGGTTAAAGTTTATACAAACTGGTAATTTTTAGAAATGATAATCTGACGCTTAAATCTATCTAATGAATTTCCGTTGAATGCTTTTTGTTTGAAAGAAAAACAGAAGCTAATTTCAAATGAAATACTTTAGTGAAACCTTAAGTAAGATATGCCCCATTTCCATTGGACTGCACAAAAGATACAGAAATGAATCTTCATCAGCGCTGATTTCCAGTTACAAAACTCATTATAGTCCATATTCATGCGAGGATGAAAAACAACTGCATTTGGTGACATATTTGGCCGTTAATTTTAAATCAAATGAGGAAGTGTGTCGTAAACAAGATAACTTCATTAACGAAAACTTCTTCGGAAGTGAATGTTGAAGCTTGGAAAATTGGGGGACGTCTTTTCTTTTCAGAATTAAGAAATAAGTGATTTCTTTATTTTTTCTTGTTCTTAATTATCTTCAATCTTACATCAATTTAATAGACACAGGTTATGATCACCGCAAAGTGGCTCGTTTTGATACGAATACAGTACATTTGAGCAGATGAAAAGAACAATGCCTTTACAGTATTCCAGTACTTGAATTGAAGTATTAATAATTAATTTTCATGAAATTATTTATTATATTATTATTATACTATTCATAAAATGTGAAAACATATACTGTAGGTACGCGATATCATATTGAAATGGGAATACATATTTTCATTTGTCTTAGAGATTTGTTATAGTATGAATATATTTTAGTGACTTATGAATGCAGACATTCGCGTTTCTTATCATATTATTAATGATATCGCTAAAACTTTCACTCAGAAATACTGAATGACTTACTTATTTACAGGCTCAGTGTTCAAGGTTTTCGGGCAGATTTTCTTATATTATTTAGACTTAAGTTTAAATGTAATTTTTGTTTTTTCCTTGGTGGCAGCGGTTTGATTCCACGTTAAACTAGAGTCTGCATTTGTAAGAACCCAGAAAATAAAACGTGAGCATACTAGTTTCAGTGACACTGGTCAACTTCATGCGTGAAGTTGTGATGGGTTAAAGTTTATACAAACTGGTAATTTTTAGAAATGATAATCTGACGCTTAAATCTATCTAATGAATTTCCGTTGAATGCTTTTTGTTTGAAAGAAAAACAGAAGCTAATTTCAAATGAAATACTTTAGTGAAACCTTAAGTAAGATATGCCCCATTTCCATTGGACTGCACAAAAGATACAGAAATGAATCTTCATCAGCGCTGATTTCCAGATACAAAACTCATTATAGTCCATATTCATGCGAGGATGAAAAACAACTGCATTTGGTGACATATTTGGCCGTTAATTTTAAATCAAATGAGGAAGTATGTCGTAAACAAGATAACTTCATTAACGAAAACTTCTTCGTGAATGTTGAAGCTTGGAAAATTGGGGGACGTCTTTTCTTTTCAGAATTAAGAAATAAGTGATTTCTTTATTTTTTCTTGTTCTTAATTATCTTCAATCCTACATCAATTTAATAGACACAGGTTATGATCACCGCAAAGTGGCTCGTTTTGATACGAATACAGTACGTTTGAGCAGATGAAAAGAACAATGCCTTTACAGTATTCCAGTACTTGAATTGAAGTATTAATAATTAATTTTCATGAAAGTATTTATTATATTATTATTATACTATTCATAAAATAGGGGCCTATACCATTCAGGATTTTCCTCGATTACGATGAAATAATGGAATTGGATCTTTCATCTAAATGTCTCTCGGTCATGATGAGTATGGTACGACATTAATGTAACTGCAAATGTTGCATACAACTGCAAACCCATGATCGTGGATGATCTAGCAACATTGCAGTTTTATCCCGATACCACCTTCCCCACTGCAACTCCCATTTAGTACAGATAACTAAGGGTTTCAGTAACAACTAAGTAAATATTTTGCGGTTTCTTCAGAGATAAAAAACCTTCATAGTTTTTTAACATATATATATATATTATATATATATACACGAGGGTAATTCAATAAGTATCCGCACTTTTTATTTTCACAATTTTATTTTCACATCTGATAGATTATAAACACATCACTTCTCAACATAGTCTCCCTCTTTCTCAATACACTTAATCCAGCGATCTGCAAGCTTCCTAATGCCACCACAAAAGAATGTTTTTGGCTGTGTGAGTAGCCAGTCATGCACCGCCTCCTTCAGGTCATCATCACCTTGGAATCGCTGACCAATCAAAGCGTCTTTTAGTGGTCCAAACAGGTAAAAATCCGAAGGTGCCAGGTCTGGACTGTAGGCTGGATGGTTGAGAACTTCAAATTTAAGTTCTTGAATGAATTTTCTAGTCTGTGCAGCGGTATGAGGGCGGGCATTGTCGTGTAACAGAATAACACCTTCCGACAAGCTCCCCCTCCGTTTTGTACGAATTGCTTGCTTTAACTCATTCCGAAGCATGTGAGAATACGATGCACTTGTTACTGTAGTTCCACGCTCTACATAATGTTCAAGGATAGGGCTTCGTGTATCCCAAAACAGTGTTAGTATAACTTTACCTGCTGACGGCTGCGCTTTGAACTTCCTTGCAACGGGAGATGTTGGATGCTTCCATTGCATGTTCTGTCGTTTGCTTTCTGGTTCATAATGATGAATCCAGGTTTCATCTCCAGTGATAATGCGCTCCAAAAAGTTTTCACCTTCATTATGATACCCCGCCAAAAGACGAGAGCAGACTTCCATACGATTACGCTTGCGCTCTTCTGTCAACTGGCGATGATAAAAGAGGCGGTGCATGACTGGCTACGCACACAGCCAAAAACATTCTTTAGTGATGGCGTTAGGAAGCCTGTAGATCGCTGGACTAAGTGTATTGAGAAACTGGGAGACTATGTTGAGAAGTGATGTTTATAATCTATCAGTTGTGAAAATAAAATTGTGAAAATAAAATTGTGAAAATAAAATTGTGGAAATAAGAAGTGCGGATACTTATTGAATTACACTCGTATATATATATATATATATATGAGGCGTCGCGAGTACGAGGGGGCGAACTCGCCAAACCAGTTTTAAGATGGGCGCGTTTAAACTTTGTAACTATTGTGTACGAGGGGCACATAACGCAAATACGCGTATTGAAAATAACTACATTTTGCGTGTACGAGAGAGGTATTTCACTATACCAAGCTGTCTGTGATGGGGGAGGGTTGAACTATTCATTCGTGGAACAATCGCAAAATCGCCAATGTAGCGAGTTCGCCCCTCATACTCGCGACGGATCATATACTGTTTATATATAAGTTTCCGAACGTGGCTCATGACAAATGAAAGCAACAGTGCTCCAAGTTGTCTTATTTCAACTTCGTTGTTTTATTTATTACTTTGCCCATTCACAGAGCGATTACCCCCTATCAGATCAACCATAATCATAATACAAGGCTTCCCATTGATTTCATACATAAACCAAATTATTCGATGCAAATTGCAAGAAGTGCTCTCTGCTACAAAGGGGCAGATATCTGGAACGCTATACCCATAAACATGACAAGCACCATCATAATATCGTTTCGTAACTCACAAAAGAAACACTTTATAAACTCCTACTAATGTATGTACAGTGCGTTCGAAAAGTCTCTCCGCAGTCAACGTGCTACAGCCAGTATATGCGCGCTAAGCCGATTTCAGCCGGTTTAAACTAGATCGTGTCAGTACTGTGACCGAGTTGGGATCGTGGCAATAGTGTGTGTCGATAACTTGGTAAAAAAATGTGTGTGCGTCCTTGTCTGCGAATATGTTAACCGAGGAACGAATATTTTTAGCTGAGTATGTGTTTCGAGCAGGCGATAAGTATACAGATGCTGTGAAACAAAAATTTCGTGAGAAGTTTCCGGATTCCGTTGTTCCACATCGTGATACTGTACGCGATTTAATCTGTAAATTTCAGAAACCGGTTCGGTGTCAGATGCAGTTAGAAGTAATAGACCTAAAATCACTAAATCATGGTTGAATGAAAACATTGTAGTTTTTCAATTTCCTATGCGCTTAATTAACTGCGGAGAGACTTTTCGAACGCACTTTACTATATATGCATATATACTGTATTGCAACTTGTAAATATTACAAAACAATGAAAATCACCTATTACACCGGTCTGCATGAAAATCGCTTTCTTTATTTTGAGTTGTGATTCTGAAGCAGTTCGCTGCGCTGAATTCAAAAATGCTATCAGTTTTTTCTATCACCCACAGTTTTAAAGTTATTAGCAAAACAATTTTGGGGCGTTTTGTAATTTTTTACCTTTTTTATCTTCAATTAATTTCGTTTTTTCATGTTTTTCAGATAGATAATTCTAACATTATGTCTTTAAAATTTTAATAGTGGCTTCTAGAGGATGTACCCATAGTCCAGACAATTTTGTTATATTGTGGTAGTTGTTTGTAAAACAAAGGACAAATGTAACGACCTTCATTAAGAGAGCTTATCATGCTTATTTTAGAATTAAATTAGGAGATCAAGACAAAAGTTGGGCTCAACACAAGGTTTGTCTTACGTGTGTTGCGGCACTAAGGAATTGGAGCAAAGGTAAAAAGAAAAGTTTGCCATTTGGGATCCCTATGGTATGGCGCGAGCCTAGAAACCATACCGACGACTGCTACTTCTGTTCTTGCAATGTTAAAGGTTATAATGCAAAGAAAAAGAGAGCCTTCAATACCCAAGTCTTCCATCTGCAATAAGGCCGGTACCCCATGGTCCAGAAGTTCCTATTCCCGCCCACCCGAGAGTCTGGATCAATACAATTCAGATTCTGATTCAGCTCCAAATCCAGACAATGATGATGTTTATGAACAGCCAACAGCTGACCGAGATCCTCCTAAACCATTAACCCAAGCCGAACTAAATGACTTAGTCAGGGATTTGAATCTTCCTAAGGACTCTGCAGAACTTTTGGGTCTAGATTGCAGGAGAACAATTTATTGGCATCCGACACATACTTCGCTTGGTACAGAAATCGTGAGAAAGACTTCGTGCCTTTTTTCGAAGAAGATGATCCCTTGGTATTTTGCAAGGACATCACAGGATTAGTGTGCAAGCTAGGCATCGAATACCAAACCAGTGACTGGAGGTTGTTTATAGATTCCTCTAAAACCAGTCTAAAAGGAGTGTTACTGCACAACGGTAACAAATATGCATCAATCCCAGTGGCCCATTCTACTCATTTAAAAGAGACCTATGATAACATGAAACTGCTTCTGGAAAAATTCACTATCAAAATCACAGATGGATATTGTGTGGGGATCTCAAAGTCCTTTGCATGTTACTTGGGCAGCAATCAGGATACACTAAGATGCCATATTTCATCTGCGAATGGGATAGTCGAGCACGTGACCAGCACTGAAGAGGAAAACTTGGCCTCCTAGAGAGAATCTTACCCCAGGATCAAAGAACATTTTACATGAACATCTAGTTGAACCAAATAAAATCATCCTACCACCCTTGCACATTAAGTTAGGCTTGATGAAGCAGTATGTCAAAGCATTGAATAGAGAAGGTGAGTGTTTCAAAAATGTTGTTGAAAACTTCTTGGAAAACTACAAAAGCCAAAATTATGAAAGACTGGTGGAAAATATGCTTAAAAAGTTTTGCGCCTTAGGCTGCAACATGAGCCTGAAAGTTCACTTCTTATTTTCGCATCTTGACCGTTTTCCCGAAAATCTCGGAGATGTCAGCGAGGAGCAAGGGGAACGATTTCACCAGGACATCAAAACCATGGAAAGAAGATATCAAGGAAGATGGCATTCAAATATGATGGCGGATTACTGCTGGTGTCTGCAACGAGATCAGCCTAACGCACAGCATAAGAAAACATCAAAGAAGCACCGGTTTAGTCGTCATTAGTCAGATCTACCTTCGTAGTCTTAAGTCTTTGGAATAAGTCCTGAAATGTTTGCAAGTAAAGAAGGTAAATATATTTTGTTTCTTCCAGTTATTTTTTTATTCTTTCATAAACAAGCAATATGCTTGTCCAAGAGCTAGGAGCTATTTAATTCTGCTTTAATTAGGTTTTACTCTATCACCTAAAGATTTCGTGCTACAAGGGGTGTTGTAATACCTCATCTGTCCCCAAATGTTAACCACCTATTGATGGGAGGGGAGAGAGTATTTTGCTGGGAAGGGGACTGGTTGTTATATATATTTACCCTACATTATTATGTAAGCGTTACTGTAGTCTATAACAACAAAATTTATGGTTTAGCACGTGCAATCCAATGTTGGTCTCGATAAGATGGTTCACATTTGGGGATAAATGGGGGATTTATGACACACCCTGTAGTAAGAAAACGATACATGATAGGGAAAAACTAACTATATTTTTGAGATCAGCGTACTCAAATTATATAGAATCACCAACTAGTTTGTAAAAATCGATCGACAACTTTTCAAATGTGTACTGGTGTTATATATGCAAAATTCACAATTTTAAATGGGTGCAATCATAAACCATATAACTTACTTAGATCAGTGGTTCTCAAATTGGGGTACGCGAGGGAATCTTAGGGTGTACGCGAAGGGGTACGTAAACGGAAAACTTTTTCAATGCTTTACACCAGTGGTGCACAAACTTTTTTGATATGAGGGCCAAGCGAAGAAAATAACTAAATGTATTAGCCTACTTACTTTCCATCTAAGTCATAAATTGGGTCACTTTTATATTCTAACTTTTTCATTGAATTGAAAAGACCCGTGGGGCCACTGAAAAGACCCGTGGGGGAAACATTTGGCCCGCGGGCCAGGGTTTGTGCATTACTGCTTTACACAAAGCACCTCTCCTTCTATGCACCCATTCAAGGATGAGCAGCTCACAGCATTATTGCCAAGTACATAGGAAGTGAACGCACTAACGAGGCTTCCGTATGCGGCTCATAACCAGTGGAAACAGCAGTGCTCTTTGTTATCATAATCGAATGAACAGTCTGATTCATATCTATTTTCGTACATTTCATTCAGATATTCTGGGGAAATGCTGCTATTCCTTCGAATGCAGAGAGTTGTTGTTGTTGTTGTTGTTGGTTAGCCGATCAGCTCACCCTGATCGAGCAAGCCGGCGGCACGCAGGTAACCGATCGCCCTCTCCGGAGTGGACCAGAGGTTCAGCGCACTAGTGATGTTGTGTTGTGTTCTATGTTGTACTAGAGCGGTACAGTCTGTCATAATGTGTTAAATTGTTTGTGGTGTGTCCTGGCACAGGTGGTAGATGTCGTCTGTGGAGTTGTCTAGTCTGTGTTTATACGTCTGTAAGTTGGGGTGATGTCCACATCGGAATCGTGCTAAGTTAACTCGATCCGATCTGCTCAGGCTGGTCCCTGATCTGTCAATAGGTGGCGGCTTCGCACCTAGGACCGCATTCGGACCGAATCGTGTCAGTGCTTTGTGAGTTAGGTGTGTGTGTTTTCTGTACTGTGTGATGTCTGTGGGGCGTGGTATGGAATGGAGTATTTGGTTATAATGTCTCTCTGCTGTTATCTTAATGGTGCGAGGTGTCGGTGCATGATTGTACATGTAGTGGCAAGGTTGTTGTGGGTTAGTTGTCGCTGCTGCCATGAATTGTGTTCCCCTCATGTCTAAATGTTCCCTAACTTTCAGTATTTTTGTTTCTGTGTGCAGGTGTTCTATTGGTGTTGTTTGAGTGCATCTTGTAATGATACGAAGTGCGTTGTTTTGTATTGTCTGTAAGGTGTTTGTGTGTGTGTTTGAGATAATGGGTGCCCAGCATGGGCTAGCATAGTCCATAACTGAGCGAATATATTGTTTGTATATGAGTGATGTTGTTTCCTGCTGGTGTCCAAAGTTTGTGCCTGTTAGTACCCTAAGCGTGTTAAGTCTTGACGTACATTTGTTTTTAATGTCCTGAATGTGGTTTGCCAAAGATAATGATGTGTTGTATGTGACCCCAAGTATTTTGGTCCTGTGAGTGCGTGTGGAATGTTGGTGTTGTTTAGTGTAAGCTGTGGAGTTATCTTTGTGTTGCTTGTTAGTAAGGTGATGGTTGATTTTGTGGGCGCTATTTTGAGTCTATTGTGTGTGAGCCAGTCTTGTATACTGTTTAGGTATGTTTGTAGGTTATTTGTAGCGGTGTCGATGTTGTGTGGGTGGATGTTAGAGTGATGTCATCTGCATATGATGATAAGGTAAGCTTGTTATCTATGGGTGTTGGAATGTCATGCATGTATAAGTTGAACGGTGTTGGTGAGAGAACAGAGCTTTGAAGGTTAACCCTTCGTGGGCTAGGTGGGACCGACTAACAAAGAAGACTATGTGGGTTTTTAACTTAAAGAATTCAGCACTCAGAAACACTTTTGATTCCCTCGATACACATCGGGGGTTTTCTCCATGAAACAGCAACTAGCATTGTAAGCTGCAACATCTACCATCCATAGGAAGATAACTAATGGCCATCTGTTTGTTATGCGCTTACATGAGTAAGTTTTGATAAGTTGGTCTAATCGATCAACAGCTCCTTTTGTGGCATTGTAATCTAGAATTACATCAGGTTTGAAAGGTTCTTCGTGCTGCTTTTTTTGGTCGAAATGCATGGTGCTTAATAACAGAACTGCCTTTCTTACCTTTGGGACATAGCTGCATATCATAAGATGCTGGTCCCTACTAAAGCCAAACTTTGATGAATAGAGCTGACGATCATTTGAGGCTTGAAATGATTTAGGCATTTGGCGCTTATTTTTCCTCATAGTTCCTAAGAGTGTTAAATTTTTATCAAGTAGTTCTATGGCAAGGTCAACATCAGTAAACAGGTTGTCAGTGGTAACATTTCTTCCTGACTTCACAATAGTTGAAGTAAGATCTCGAACAACTCTTTGGGCTTGGTGGCGTTCTGGACCTTCATGACCTTTTCCACTGTATATCTGGCCATTTAGAAGATACCCATTCTTAACGTCGGCCATACTCCAAACCTTTATGCCACACTGGTTTAGATGGCATGTATACTTTGAATGAGCATTTCCCTCGAAATGCGAGTAGAGATTCATCCACAGTTACATATGTGTTGGCTTTATAGTTTATTTGACATGCTTCAATAAACTTCTGCCAAACTTCGAATATAGGCGCCAACTTGCCTTGTTCACCATTCCTTCGTTCTGCACGAGTAATGTTATCAAATCTTATTGACCTTTTTATTTCTTTGAAACGGTCACGGCTCATAGAAGCACGATAAATTGGTGGACGGGTCTTAGTACCAAATAATTCATCAACTGGGCGGAAGCTATCTTTGTCCAGCCCAGATCTGAGATGAAGTCCTAGCCATGCCATCAGCTCAATAGAATCCAGCTGTTTCCATTTTTCACCACAGAGAGCACCACCTTTTTGATTTGTTGCATCGAGAACCAATTCAACAATTTCATCTGTGATAAAGAAGCTGAAAGTAGCAGATGCAGCATGCGTAGGTACACTTTCATGAACACCACCTTCTTCACGAACAATGTTTTGCCTCACATTTCGTCTAAGCCGGGAAGGCTCAGTGCACCAGACAAAGTTATCTTTCCCTAACACAATATTGTCATCATCATCATCATCATCATGATCGCTTGCATTGTCACTATCAAAACCACTAAAGTCACTGTCAGAAGATTGTTCAACACATTCATATTCACTAGCATCAGATAAGTCTACTTCTGATTCACTATCATCTGACAAATTTGGTTGGTCTACATCTACATCTCCCTCTCCCAACCTGCTAGGGGTGAGGAGAGGTGGGGTAAGGCAGACCCCATTCAAGTTTGCCACCCTGTCACTTCCAAATGGTGTGACATTTTTCTCTTATATTTTGTGAGTATATACCATACCTACATACAATAAAAGTCATAGATGACCAGGCTCTAAAAATAATATTTGAATGAATGGCAGATTTTTGAAATATGCTTGGGGTCCAGTGGACCCCATCAGCCCACGAAGGGTTAATACAGTAAACATCTCTGGACGCGAAAGTGTTTTGTCTTCCTGGGTGTTGAAATATGCGCCAGGTTGTACTAACATATATATATATATATATATATATATATATATATATATATATATATATATGAGCCAGGTTGTACTAACTTAAATATATATATATATGAGCCAGGTTGTACTAACTTAAATATATATATATATATATATATATATATATATATACAGGGTGTCCCAGAATTAACTATCTATTTCAATGAAATCGGACAAATTTTTTAAAAACACTTTTATTTATGTTTATCATGTTTAATATGTGTTAAAAATGTATAAATTTCTAAATTTTTTCATAATTTTATTTTCATAATTTTTTCATTATCTGGTCCAATGAAAGACCGTCTGAAGTCATAGAATGGCAAAGAGACTCTCCAAAAGTTAACGTGTGGCTTGGAATGACCAAATCCAAAATTTATGGCCCATTCTTCTTTGCTGGAGCAACTGTAACAGGTACCGTCTACCTTGATATGCTTCAGCAGTTTCTCGAACCACAGCTTCTTGATGATGGCATTCTTGATAATGTTGTGTTTCAACAACAAGCATTGATCTTTGGCGATAAACCTTTGTTTTTATGAAACCCCATGCAAAGAAATCCAGGGGTGTCAAATCCGGAGAACGCGGAGGCCAAGGTCGAGGTCCTCCACGTCCAATCCACCGATTCGGAAGGCGTCTGTTGAGGTATTCTCGAACAATTAGAGCATAATGACATGGTGCTCCATCTTGTTGAAACACATTATCAAGAATGCCATCATCAAGAAGCTGTGGTTCGAGAAACTGCTGAAGCATATCAAGGTAGACGGTACCTGTTACAGTTGCTGCCGCAAAGAAGAATGGGCCATAAATTTTGGATTTGGTCATTCCAAGCCACACGTTAACTTTCGGAGAGTCTCTTTGCCATTCTATGACTTCAGACGGTCTTTCATTGGACCAGATAATGAAAAAATTATGAAAATAAAATTATGAAAAAAATTTAGAAATTTATACATTTTTAACACATATTAAACATGATAAACCTAAATAAAAGTGTGTGTTTTTAAAAAATTTGTCCGATTTCATTGAAATAGATAGTTAATTCTGGGACACCCTGTATATATATATATATATATATATATATATATATATATATATATATATATATATATATATATATATATAAACTACTTCGCTGTATTCAAAGAAATGGAGATAGCAGACTCAAATGTTACAAAAAGAATGAAATAATGGGGACACAAGAGTCCGGAAATGTCCCAACGAAAAACAGGGTGGATGAGAGAGAGGACGAAATAACGAATAATAGTATAATAACGAATAACAATATAAACAATATAATACGGAATGAAGACACAGATAAAAGAAAAGAAATAAGTAAAAGTTGCGAGGTAGTAAAACTGTCCAACGAGTGAAATGATAAAAAGATAACTAAACGTAGGAAATAATTAACCAGAGAAAAATAATGATAATACCAAAATTAAGAACTTTCAAAATAATAAGAAAACAAGAAGTAGAGGCGTAGAAAATACCTATGTAAATACTAAGCAAAAGGGAACTGCAGAGATCGGGTTGGGCAATACATCTATGCACATCCCACATTATGCAACACACAGTATGCAAGTGGATACTGCAAATTTGATAAGAAGTGCAAGTTCCACCATCTTACGATTTGCAACACCTATGCAAGACGTGGGAGGTGCAAATACGGACAAAAATGTCGTTACCACCACCACCCTCAAAGGAACGCAACGGGTGAACAGGAAAACCGAACATCAAAGAAAGGTACTAATTTTTTAGACGTAGCCATCACAATTCAGCTGCTAAATACTATCCAGCAAATACAAAGTCAGCTGACAAATATAGGAATCCGAGAGCCGGACAGAAGGCATGCACAAAGACACTTCATGCGTTATCAGGACAACAGGTACGACAAAGATAAAAAGAGACAAATTCTTGGAGGACCACAAGGCAAAGAAACGGGCACCACCATTGGAAAACGAATCTGAACCACCTGTATGCGCAAACGATAGAGAAAAAATAAAAATAATCCGAGCCAACATTCAGGGCCTTAAATCAAATCATTCCCCAGACAAAGTTTTATACCTGAAAGGACTCATGCAAGGAGCCGGAGCAGATTTTGCATGCCTCACGGAAACTCATTTAAAGGACTGCCAGGCGAACTGTGAAAACTGTGAGTCCAGTGTTGACAAAAAAGAAATACAAATTGACAACTATAACATCCTCCGAGCCGACAGAACAGTGAGACGTAAAGGAGGATGTGCTATTTACGCACGCGAAAGGCATATGGAAGAAATGACTATAAGTACCTCAAACAGCTACGTAGAATGTGTAGTAGCAAAAGTTGAAAAATTAAATATGGTACTAATTGTAATGTACAGACTAGGGGTTAAAACCGGTATTGAAATACCGGTATTAATACCGGTATTGAAGAAGTACAAATAATACCGATACCGATATTATAGGTTTTCGGTATTGACAAAAATTGCTATTGTAAAATTTAGGCAATTTAGTCCTCCGATAGGCAAATAAACTGTTTTTGGAGGATTCGGAGAAAAAAAAAGTTTCGGGGTATTTTGCAGTTAACCTCTCTTTTTCGTTTTCTATTCCTTTCTGTCAAAGAAATCTATTTATTGCACTAACTTTTATAAATTTATATTATGTATGGATCATGAAAAGAGGTTATAACAAACAAACAAAACAAACAAAAACTCTTTATTGCAGACATAAATATATATATATATATATATATATATATATATATATATATATATATTATTATTATACATAATAATTCTTATAAACCAGATTTATCGTGTTCTAGGAGACTTTAATAAGTAATGCTTTAAACTGTAACGTATTTTGTCAATTTTTTCGCTTCAAACGTTTTAAAACGTATTAGATACGTTCAAAAACGTATGCACACGATTTCAAATCATCGCGTTCCCAAATCCCAATGCATCGTTTTTCTTCTTACATTTGTCACTTGGATTTTCAACATTGTAGAGTAGTTGTATAATAATATGCTAAAAAAAAATTCAAATAATATTTTTATTACAATTTAGTAATTTACTGTATAAACTTTTTCGAATAGAATGCCATCTATTTGGAGTTGGGTCATTAATTTATAGTAAATATGGTGAGTACTGCAAGTCCCTCAGACTTGTGGGAGGGTTGGTAGGGTGGCACCATAATAAATCCAAATAAATTATTTTTTTCATAATACCGGTATCAATACCGGGATTAGCATAATTGCCTCCAAATACCGGTATTGAAAATTTTCGGTATTATGCAAGCACTAGTACAGACCCCCAAACACGCCAACCTCAAAATTTTCAGATTCCATTACAGTGGTAAGAAACTCGGTAAAAGATCTACATTTTCCAACTCCAAATATTTTTCTCTGTGGTGATTTTAATTTCCCATTCATGAAATATAAAAGAATATGAAAAAATTTATGTATACACCAGGACAAGAGGGGCACACGGGAAGACCAGGAGCAGGTAAAAATGTCACAAGCTCTAGCTGATGAATTTATGTTAACGCAAGAAATAACAGAAAACAAAAAGAAAACAACTGCCTAGATTTGGTATTTACAAACAACAGCAACCTAATTGATAATGTAGAAATATCCCCAACTACAGGGTGTTTATAAAGTCCCTATCTATTTTAGTGAAAACGTAGTAAAACAGGGTAAAATTCAATAACAGTATAATAGAAGGCACACATTTAATGAATACTTAAGCATATGATTCTACATGAGCACCATCAGTATCTCTACAGAGTTCGAATCTGTCAGCAGCATTGCGGAACACATTTTGGAGCATGACAAGGTTTATTTTTGTAACTGCTGTTACGATACGAGCACGTAAATGTCCCAGCTTCATTGAGATAGCATTTTAAACATCGTCGTCTCTCAACAAGATGGGGCACCTTGTCATTATGCAAACAGTGTTCCGGAATACCTAAATGAACGATTTCCAAATCGGTGGATCGGACGTGGAGTCAACATGCCCTGGGCGGCTCGATCTTTTGACCTAATGCCCTTGGATTTCTTTGCATGGGGCTTTATCAAATCAAACGTCAATCAAATGAGGGTTACAGATCTGCAAGATTTACGTGCGCGTATCGTAACAGCAGTTAAAAAAATAAACCCTGTCATGCTCCAAAATGTGTTCCGCAATGCTGCTGACAGATTCGAACTCTGTAGAGATACTGATGGTGCTCATGTAGAATCATATACTTAAGTATTCATTAAATGTATGCCTTCTATTATATTTTTATTGAATTTTACCCTTTTTGCTACGTTTTCACTGAAATAGATAGGGACTTTATAAACACCCCGCATAATATCGGACTACAACATCATTGAAATAACAACCAATATAAAAGCAACAGGAAAGGAAAGAACACGCACAACAGAAAGAAGCAAATTCGAAATTTTTAATTTTCACTCCAAGACCAAGACAACGGCCAAGACAACGGAAGAGATGCTAATGACTTTAGAGGAGAAGACGTTAGAAATTGTGGAAAGACATGTCCCAAAAATACAACATAGAGGAAAAAGAAGCAGGTTCGAGAGACAAAAGAGGTTATTGTTCCGAAAGAGAAAAGGAATGACTGCAAAATTAAGCAACTGTAAAGATAACATCAGAAAAATATTAAATGATAAACTGCAGAGTATCGATGACGTCACACAGAAACTAATTGAGAAACATACAGAAAAAGAAGGAAACTACGCTATAGAAGCGATAAAGGTTAACTCAAAGTACTTCTATAACGCTGGTCCACAAATTTTGAAAAAGTTTGTTCTTCGGAGATAAAATGTGTTTCCTATTATGGATTTTGGGGTGCTGAAAACGAATATGACCATAAAAACAGTCGATTGGATACAGTTTCCAAGAAAATTTAAGTTACACATTTTGCGTGTATGTACACCATATATTAGTAACATACCTGTATAATGCAGTCACTTATATTGATTCAACCCGTCACTTCTTTGCTTGTCTCTTGTATTCAACTTCTGGAGCATCTCTTGTTATTGTCCAGCAGTAGTCTGCTAACAATGATGGACTCCATTTCCCCTGGTAGCTTTTCTCCGTCGCTGAGATATCCTGGTGGAAACGTTCACCATGTTCATCGATGACTGCTCCGCAGTTGGCCGGAAAAAATCCCAGGTGCGAATGGAGGAAATGTATCTTTAAAGACATATTGCAGGCCATTTTTTGATAGGACAACAGCAGGTTTTCCACCAGCTCCCTGTAATTGTCAGCTTTGGTATTTCCGAGAAAATTGGTTGCTACTAACCGGAAAGCATTCCACGCTGTCTTCTCTTCACCACCTAGGATACGATCGAACTACTCATCTCTAAGAAGCTCGCGGATCTGTGGACCAACAAATACACCCTCCTTGATTTTGCTTCACTGAGCTTTGGGAATTTACCACAGAGGTACTTAAAAGCTGCCCCCGTTTTATCCATAGCCTTAGCAAAATTTTTCATGACGCCCAGTTTGATGTGTAAGGGTGGTAACAAAATCTTGCTCGATTCTACAAGTGGAGGATACTGAACATATTTTGTTCCAGGTTCCAATGAGTGTCGGAGTGGCCAATCCTTCTTGATGTAATGAGAAGTCCTAGCCCGACTATCCCTTTCACACAGAAAACAACAATATGTAGTGTAGCCCGGCTGCAGTCCAAGCACGATAGCACTGCAAAACATTACGTATATTCAAACATGAAAGTTTCTAAATTTGAGGCCCAGGCCAAATGGTCCTCCTAGCCCCCCCTCTAGTAGGCCCTATATATATATATATATATATATTAATTAATCGATGCGTTCACAGATTAGGTGGAGAGATGAAAAGTTTAACATCTTTTCACATAGCGCATCATTCCACCCATACGCCCATTTCAGGGCACGAGCAGCTCGCAGCAGTACTGCCAAGCAAATAGGGAGTCAAAGTACTGACGAGGCCTCCGTATGTTGTTCATTACCACTGAAAGCATCAATGCTCTGTGTTAGTCTAGTCAAAAGAACATCCATATCTGTATTTAATTGATTGTAATTTTTGTTAGTTTGTATTGCAGACACCTCCAGTCGTTATCAGTTATGGTGCATAATTCCTCAGAAGCAAGATGCCTAGTAAGCTTTTGTTTCCTCCCTCAGGCAACACATATTTACCTATATCAATCACAGTCACACACGTACTACCTCTTGCTTGCTCTACACAAACTGGACCAAAAACCACAAGCATTTGCAATCGCAAACTTTCCGTATACAGGCCTGTATTTATTTAAGAATAACAGTTTTTGTATATCTGTAGAATCAACACCGAAATAAACTCTATTTGTAGAATGAAACGGAATAAAATTTAAAGAAGACTAAACTTCAAGGTGGAATAACCTCCCAAAAACCAAAACCCAGAATAAAACTCGGAAAACCTTTAATACCTTTTTCTTTATTCTGTAATTGTGATTTCAGTATTTCTGCATTGCACATCTTTCTAATCTAATTTAGTTTCCCGTCCTTATTACTGCAAATATTGTTTTATTACCATTATTACTATTATTATTATTGTCATTACTTTTATAATAACTATTTGTATCATCATCATCTTTATTAACACTTTATTATTATTTCATTATTACCTCATTAATATAGTTATTATTCTTTTTATTATTTATTCCAGACAGAATAACTTTGTTTTCCACACTCAAATTCGATTTTAACTGCTTTATTTTAATTTTCCTTCGACTGCTCTAATTTTACAGTTTATATTTTTCTGAAATTTTATCGATTTGTTATTTAACAATATATATATATATATATATATATATATATATATATATATATATATATATATATATATAATCAAACGAGTCAGGAGAGGCAGAAAATGGCACAACATTCAGGCCACACAAACGAGGCCCATTCTCGGGTTATTATTACCAGCACCATCGGGATTCGAACCCCTGACTTCAGTGTCTTCAGTTCGATTATGTATATTTTTTTATGCTGGAAGGAAGCGCCAAGGGCATATGCCCACAAAAAGCACCCCACCCATAGAAGAAGAAGAGAACCAAAATCAAGCTCTGGGTTTTTCGAGATGCCTATACACTCTGCGTGCGTTTAAAAGATGGGGAGGGGGTCATAGACAGGAGGAAAGATGGATTGAGGAAGATTGTTTCAGACTGAAAATACCGATTAACCCTTGCATTAGATAGTTGATCAAAAAAGGAATGAGAAAGTGTAGAAACGCTGGTACTGCGTGCTCTCCTTAAGGAAGAGGCATGCAGTCAGAGAGTTCAGAAGAGCAATGTTCGTTACAAAAGCGATAGTAAAGAAAGAGTGAGGCAATATTGCGGCGAACAGAGAGAGAGTGAAGACAATCAAAAAGAGGCGGGGAATTGATGAAACGAAAAGCCTTTGATTGCACCTGGTCAAGTACGGCTGTGTGGGTTGAGCCCCACACATGAGAAGCATACTCCATACAGGGGCGAACAAGACCCCTGTACAGAGACAGCAACTAAGTGGGGGTGAAGAAACCGCGGAGGCGGTACAGCACACCTAACCTCTTCGGAGCTGTTTTGGAAAGAGTATATGTGATCTTTCCAGGAAAGATCACGAGAAAAGAAAACGCCAAGAATGTTAAGAGAAGAGGAAGGATTGAGTGGTGTGTCGTTGAAGGTAAGGGGATAGTTGTGCAGAAGATTGTGACGAGTAGACAGATGGAGGAACTGAGTTTTTGAGGCATTGAAAGCCACAAGGTTTTTCTCTGCCCCAATCGGATATAGCAGAAAGATCAGAGGTCAGGTGTCCCATAGCCGTCCCACGCGAATCATGAAGTGACTGCTGTGAGGGACGCTTTGGGAAGCGGGTGGAGAAATGAAGAATGGAATTATCGGCATCGGAGTAAACAAAACAGGAAGTGCGAATTAAAAGATAATAAATAAAAGGAAACGAGTGGGTGACAGGACAGAACCCTGAGGAACCACTGTTAATAGCTTTAGAAGAAGAACAGTGGCCATCTACCACTGTAGCTATAGATCGGCCAGAAAGGAAATTAGAGAAAAAGGCACAGCCAAAAGGATAGAAACCGAAGGAGGCAGTTTGGAAATCAAAGATTTGAGCCAGACTCTCTCAAAAGCTTTCGATATGTCTAGCACAATAGCAAAAGTTTCACCGAAATCCCGAAAGGAGGATGACCAAGAGTCAAAGAGATATGCAAGAAGATCGGCAGTGGAGCGTCCCTTGCGGAATCCATGCTGACGATCTGAAAGAAGATTGTGAGAAGAAAGGTGCTTAAGAATCTTTCTATTTAGGATAGATTCAAAAACTTTGGAAAGGCAAGAAATCAAAGCAATTGGACGAGTTGGAGGGTTGAGAGCGGTCACCCTTCTTTGGAACATGCTGAATGAAAGCGAACTTTCAGCAGGAAGAAAAAGTACCAAATGAGAGGCAAAGACGAGAGTTTGCTAAGGCAGAGTGTCAGCACAGAAGCACAGTTCTTAAGAACAACAGGAGGAACACCATCAGGACCACACTCCTTCCTAGAATTGAGCCCAGATAGGGCAGAAAAAACATCTTTAGAAGAGATTCTAATTTCAGACACAATTCAACCCTGGACGGAATCGTCCAGGGTTGAATTGTGAGCGAAAGTTTGAGCGAAGAGTTCAGCTTTGTCAGGAGAAGAGACGTCAACTGTGCCGTCAGAATGGAAAAAAGGAGGGAAAGAAGAGGAAGTAAAGTTGTTGAAGAGGTTCTTAGCTAGATGCCAGAAAGAGCGAGAAGAATTAGAATTGGATAGATTTCCACATTTTTGTCGGATGAAGGAATTTTTTGGCGAGTCGAAGAACAGATTTTTCACGATTCTGGCCAGAAATATAAGCTGAGTGAGAGTCAGGAGTTGGATGGCAACGGTACCTTCTGAAAGCCTCCTCTCTGTTGCGGATAGCATTAGAACAAGTAAAGTTAAACCAAGGTTCTTTTGCATTAGTAGTAGTAGTAGGTATAGAATATGGAATGTACGCCTCCATGCCCGAGAGAATCACCTCTGTGATGCGCTCAGCACACCCAGAAGGGCCCCGGTCACGGAAGCAGTAATGATTCCATGGGAAATCACAGAAGTACTGTCTAAGGGCCTCCCAATCAGCGGCGCCGAAGTCCAACCAAAGGCGCCTCCTCTTGGGAGGATCCAAAGGCTGAATTGGAGCGATAAGACAGGAAACAGATATAAGATTGTGATCGGAGGAGCCCAACGGAGAGAAAAGTTTCACAGATTAAGAAGAAGGATGAGAGGTAAAAAATAAATCCAGAATGTTGGGCCTATCGCCAAGGCGATCGGGGATACGAGTAGGGTGCTGTACAATTTGCTCTAGGTCACTTAGGACAGAAAAGTTGTAAGCTGGTTCATCAGGGATGTCAGTGAAACGAAAGGAAAGCCAAAGCTGATGGTGAACATTGAAATCTCCTAAAATGGAGATTTAAGCAAAGGGAGAGCAGGAAAGAATATATTCCACTTTGGAAGTGAGGTAGTCAAAGAATTTTGGATAGTCAATAGAATTAGGAGAAAGGTAAACAGCGCAGATGTATTTAGTTTGAGATTGGCAAGTAAGCCGTAGCCAGAGGGTATAGAATGATGATGAGGTTTAGAGGAGGAGAGGTGGTGTTCAACAGATTGAAAATTTGAGAAAAGGCCACGAATGTTGCAGAAGTTTAAGAAAAGTGAATCAGACAGAGGTCCAGAACATCTCGAATGGGCGGTGCAGATCCAGCCCCTGGCTGGGTCTGCGTTCCCGGTATCAGCAGAGGTGGAGCCAGAAGTAGGGACATTTATGGTCCCCTCGCCAGGGGATTCCGAGGCTCTTGAAGTTGATGCCATTTTTTTTTTAAATTTTGAAAAGATTATGTAGTGTGTAAGATGCATGTGTATGTGGTGAGGAATAGGGAGAGAAGTGTGTGTTTGAGAGCAAAGCTGGGCACTTGCGTTTTTTTTTGCGGTACTGCGGTACTGCGGTACTACCGCACTACCAAACCGGTACCGCATAACGCAGTACCGCAAAGGATCGCTGAAAGTACAGCCTGTACTTTCAGCGATCCTTTGCGGTACTGCGTTATGCGGTACCGGTTTGGTAGTGAGGTAGTACCGCAGTACCGCAGTACCGCAAAAAAAAACCGCAAGTGCCCAGCTTTGTTTGAGAGCATGCTTGACTGCTGACAGGGTAGATGAGACACGGAAAAATCAGCTAAGGAGGACAGTGACAGGAGAAACGGGAGTTCCAGCACTCCTTATGTTCTGTTTAATGTCCCTCACGGAGTACTTCCCTGTCTACAATCTCCTCCTAATATATATATATATATATATATACTGTATATATATATATTGGGAAACTGTGTTATCCGTTGAGCTACAGGCGGTGGCTATAATATCTAATGGTTCTAGAAAAGATTTGGATGCCTTGTGCTACGCTTGGAAATGTATTATGGATTTTTTTTTATTGAGCTTGCTTTTCACAACACTTCCATGGCATTTATGACACTCAAAAAATATTTTCTGTTTGTTCTTGAGCTCCATAATTACTTTATTCTCAGCTCATAATGGAATGTTAAGTGCTTCGGGTATTTGACGCCGACTCCTCCTGCCATCTCTTTGGCGAATCATATTTCAAAGTCATTAAGTTTCTGCGAATCTCCTTCCCTTGGCATAGATCATATGTAATTTTAGCAAATCTTAAGTTCCATCATTAAAAAATTGGTTTTATCTCTGCTTTTGCTATGCAGTTGCATATGAATAAAAGTTCCCTTCTCCTCATGTGTTTATTTCTAATGTCATAAACTCATAACATGTGATCACTAAACTATGAAAAGAAAAAATTTCACATTTTGAATGGAGTGTCTTCGTTTCTTAATTAGTGGCGAGCATAACACAGAACAATTATTCCATCAAAGACAAGTAATATCATAACAGGGAATATCAATCTTAACTCTTACTGCATCAAGTAAGTTTTTGAGGAAGTTCGAAGAAATTTCCATCTAAAAGTGTTTTCTGCCATTTACGTCAATGAAGTCAAAGTGAACTGGCTAAATTTGCAAAAAATGCAGTAAGATTTTAATAAGAAGTAAGTAATCAGCATTACCAACTGGTAATATTTCTTCCTGAGAAAGTCTTCCACAAAACAACAAATCGGAGATGCTCCTACTGAAGACCGTTAAAGGTAACTCAGGATAGTTGCATTCCACCTTTCCCACTGCACTCTTCCCAAAAGGCAGATGGCAGACAAAGACTTGCGGGAAAGATCACAGCGACAGTTTTCTTTGTTCTCTGTTTCGTAATGCTCCAGGGAAGGCGGAACGAATGTTCTTAGTTATCTTCTTACAAGAGGAAAACCCTCTTAGAGCTATCATAAAGGCAAACACTGACTGACTGACTGACTGAGTGTTTGTTTGTTTGTTTGTTTTTGCGTGTGTGTGTGTGTGTGTGTGTGTGTGTGTGTGTGTGTGTAAACGCGTTAATGTGTAAAAATTAAGTCTGAACCCGCTAGAAAATCTTTTCTCCCGTATAAAGTCCATTACTATAACGCAGCGTGAAACAAAAGCGGATAAAGTTCTAAGCAACATCAGTTCATTCTCTTCTGATCTTAAGTTTGAACACGCGTTCATTTATTCCACCAGCGTCAGAAAGAGGATATATTCACGAGTAAGCACCGGATTTGTGCTGAAGCACAAAACGTAACTTGGGAGAGCAAATAACTGTTAGTGGGTAAAGTGCAAAGTTCAGCCAAAAGAATAAAAAACGTGTTTTTCTTAATCTTTTTGCTAACTTCAGATGTTAATTTTCAGAGTTTTTTTATGAAATGAGTTTTTAATGAAGCCAACAATAACTGACATTTTCATTAACCATTTAATGTGTTAATCTGTAAAAATATCTAACATCAACCATGTATATACACTATCTATGTAGATAGATAGAAAGGTTGATAGATAGATAGACAGGTCTAGATGAGGAGAATATCTAGAATGAAAATCATTTCTACCAGCATATACTGTACAGTCAACTCCAGCTAAGAAGGTCACCCGATAACCAGGTCATATGCCTTAAAAATGTCACTTTTGTTAAGTCCCAAATCAGTTACAATCTCTCCTATTATAAAAGTTTACTCTTTAGCAAGTCATGTGCTAAACCTAAAACCCTCTTAAGCAGGTCATGGACGCACGGAGAAAGAGCTCAAGCAAGCTAAAAGGAAAATAGTTTTATTATTAGATAACTGTCCTGCTCATCTTGATATGAAAGATTTAAAGCAAATCCACTTAGTATTTTTATCTCCAAACTTTACAGCATTGATTCAGCCTCTTGATCAAGGAATTATAAAGAACTTTAAGACAATGTACAGGAAGCAACTGTGTGAAAAATTATTTATTCAAATTGAGGGTGTTAATGATTCTGATAATTCTCTTCTCATACCAAAAGCAGCCAGAAGCATCACCATTCTAGACGCAATTTATATGCTTGCAATAGCGTGGGAAAATGTAAATCAACAAACAAAAAAAACTGCTTTGCCCGACGTGGACTACAAATAACGAGTTAAGATGATGCGGGTTTCATCGAGTCTGATGAAATTGTTGAAGCTTCACCCGGCACTGAGCAAGAAGATTTTGACCAAATGTCGCAACTCTTTGAAGGTGAGAGTATAATTGAGGGAGCAACTGATGAAGAAATTATTGCATCTATCAAGATGAAAGATGACACTGAGTCTGGGGAAAGCAACAATGAAGACGATGAAAACAATAAGGAAGTAAAACACTTAACACGTTATGAAATTAATTTTTTATCAAACTTGCTTGATAGGTACCGAAAGACAGCTGGAAATTTAGCTATCATGAAACATATTTCTGCATTGCAATCGTCACTTAGTAATTCTTATGTTAATTCTAATTCAAAACATACCACATTAAATTTTTTTTCTACCTATTGTATAAAGTGTAAAGTAATTGATGCAATGTACTGTAATTTCTGTAATAAAAAGTTACTTTTTAATTTGTCACTTATTTGCCTGTTCGACTGTACTGTACAGTATATACACCAGCATTTTGAGCTTATGTTCCTACCATATTTTCTATTAATCTGTTTTAAAATACGGTATTAGTAGTGTGTACATCACTGTAAGATACATAATGTACCTTAGATGAATTAGGGCATTTGAATAAGGAGGTCAGACGGGGAAGGTCTCAGTGACCTCCATATCAGGAGTCGACTGTATGTAGAGAGGGATGACAAAAGTAAGTAGACATCTTCGGTTTTTCCATAGTTTTTGATTTGATAATAAAAGTCAATAAATAATAACAGATTTACTGAATCAATATATTTGGAATAGTGTTGTTTTCCCCTTTGAATTATGTAAAGCTGACATTCCATTCTGGTATTCCATTGATGAGCTTTGCCATTTGTTCTTGAGGACAATCATCGTGGTGTCTATTTACTTTTGTCATCTCCATGTACTTTTCGGAATGCCTTTCCATTCTTCAACGCAAATTGATTCGATATTTTTATTAGTCATTGCGATATAGATTTTCAACACATATAACCTATTGCTTTGTTAATAGGTCTGTTAGTGCAGTATATGGTGATGCAATGACGAAACTACTCGTGACAGATCATTTACGTTCTCTACCAAGAGGATTTCTTTAATGGAAATAAAAACATTTCTGATAGAGAATTCGTTGTTAATCAGAGCGGTTAAGAATGGAATTAAACAGTTTTTAGTTATGGTCGTGTAAACAGATAAAATTGGTCTTATTTTTATGTTATTCTTGTAAACTTTAGAGTATCCATAAAGTATGTAAGGCGTTGAATCTGAAGAGTGTAGTTTTGTATAATTTGCTCCTCAAATTTTGTTATCATTAAGCATCTGTTTCAGAAATCTATTTAATTTATCCTGTAAATTTAACGAAGTTTGAAACATATCTTGATCACTTTCTTAAATTTGGTTTAATTAGAAAAAATACTATTAATTTTGTTAATGTATTCATCTCTTTTCGAATTACAATGCCGAGTAACTTTGAAGAAATTCCAAAATACAGAAAAAGGTTGGAAAAATGTCTAAAGGCAACCTCTGACTTAAAATTTTTTACCATACGTCGTAATATACATGTTTACATAAGAACCAATATGGTTTATATTTCAGCTACACAAATGTGTACCCAATGAGTGAAAGGGTTAAATGCCTATAATTAAAAAGGTTTTAGCTTAAAAAAATTCTAAATATGACGAAACAGAAATTCTCAAATTTTTTAACTTCAAATGCGTATTTTATTTTTAAAGGTCAACTAAATTATCTTGCTTCGAGTTCCTCTGATCACAATAGTGGCCTGCGTGTTTTACCGATCACGAGAAAAACTGGCTCCTATGTAGCTCTGCACCAGTGCCAGTAACTAAGTGGGTAATACATTTCCGTATAAGCTATGTGAAGACAGTGATGTTGGGGGTTCGACTCCTTATGATGCTGGTCAGTGATAATCCATGCCAGAGTTATCGCAATGGGCCCATTAGTCTAGCTTGAGCGATGTGTTAGTTTCTGGCCTCCCATGACTGATTATTACATCGTTCTGCTGAAATGGAGATAATATGGACAATACTTTTTACTTTTTCAAAACAAAACTCATTCTTATTCCTTCTTCAAATCTATCTTTAATCAACATCATCGTATTAAATTCACAAAAGAAGATGGCTGAAATCTGTCCGTACAATTTGCCATACAACGAACCACCCGAATCTAGTATTTACAACTGCTGCCAACGTACAAGCACTTCACCCATCAATCCATCCTTAAAGTTCTAGTAGAAAGTAGTGGCTGATGTTACAGAAGTTAGATATACTACAAAAGTTACAGGTTAACAGAGACACAAAGATCACCTCTAGGCTAACCCAAGAGAAAAAACAAGAGAAAGAAAAGAAGATCTACAGAAGCTAAGGCTAACAAAGACCCTAAGATCCACTCTAAGGTTAGCCCGAGAGAAAGGAAAGAGTAGGGGGTTAAGAGAAGAGAATAAGGGTTAAGTAAGGAGCAACCCTATCACTCGTGGTTAACATTCATTCAGAAAAAGAGAAAAAAGACTCACCATCATCATCCGCCGGCCACTGCCGACAAGTCAGAAAAATAGTCGGAGAAATAGGAGAGGGGTGAAAGATGAAAAGAAGTAAAATAAGAACGCTTACAAACCATGCAAACACAGTCTTAACTCACTGTCATACCATGCAAACTACAAACATGCAAGTAAGTGGTTAGTTTACGCTACGAGCTACATCTACGTTCGTGTTAGTCTAATTTTTTTTTTTTTTTTTGCTGGCATCACACGCTGGCATGTCACAAGCTGGCATTAATCGTCAACAGACTCATCCTCGACACCACCACCAGAGCTCCTGTTGCTAACTTTGTTTTTTATATTAAACAACATTAATACTTTTAAAATGTCTGTCAAGACGGTTCTTAAACATTAACGCTGGTAGAATGAACGACTGACGCGGGAAGATTATTCCATTTATCAATTACTTTAAACGTAAAGAAGTTTTTAGCGATATTAGTAATGAAACGTCTGCCACGCAACTTAAATCCGTTATTACGAGTATTACTATTATCGAAAGTGAACAATTTATCAAAATTTACGTTATCGATGTTATTAACGATTTTGAAAACTTCAATAAGCTCCCCCCTTAATCTTCTAGTTTCGAGTGAATACAGTCTAACTCTTTAATCCTATCTTCATAAGGCTTGTTGCGCAATGACGGAACCCTTTCTAACCTATCAATATCCTCACGCAAGTACGGGCACCAAAACTGAACGGCATATTCTAAATGAGGCCTGACTAGGGACTTGTAAAGGGGCAATATAATATCCTTCGATTTAAATTCGAAATTACGCGCTATGAAGCCTAACATCCTATTAGCTTTTGCGCAAGACTCCAGGCACTGGTTCCTAACCTTTAAATCCTTAGATACGCGTACGCCTAAATCTACTTCCTCGTCAACGCTCGCTAACTCCCTATCATCCATCGTGTACGTGTAATTATTGTTGCGAGAACCTATATGCAAAACTTTACATTTGTCTACGTTAAATTGCATCTGCCACTTATCGTCCACTCCATAATCCTATTTACATCGTCTTGGAGCCTATTTCTATCGTCCTCGTTAACAACCTTACCGCCTATTTTAGTATCGTCCGCGAATTTTGACACGTTACTAGTCAATCCTACATCTATGTCGTTAATGTAAATTACGAATAGCAATGGGCCTAACACTGAACCCTGTGGGACACCGCTACCTACACCACACCCGATTCACTACCATTAACTACGACCCTCTGTCTCCTAGCACGAAGCCATTCTTCTAACCAGTTAGCTACCTGACCGCGTATACCGTGCGCTTTGACCTTCGCAATTAGTCTCCTATGCGGAACTGTATCGAACGCCTTTTTAAAATCTAAATAAATAACGTCAGCCGCTCTATGCCTATCGTATTCGCGCACTATTTCGTTATAAAATTCTAACAAATTAGTTAAACAAGACCTATGGCGTCGAAACCCATGCTGACTACTATTAATCAAATCTCTACTTTCTAAGTGATCGATGATACGATCCCTAACTACGGATTCCAAAAGTTTACCGACAATTGACGTTAAGCTAATGGGCCTATAATTGCTAGCTACTGCGCGGTCGCCTTTTTTAAAAATAGGCGTGACGTTAGCTAATTTGAAGTCTTCAGGAATAATCCCGTTTCGAGTGACTGATTAAAAATCTTCGTTAAGGGGCCTACGATAACGTCTTTCAAATCTTTCAAATGTCTGGGATAAAAAGCGTCAGGGCCTGGAGCCTTGCTAACTTTTAGCCTATCGATATAATGCGCAATCTCACCCTCGTAAACAGTTATTTCATCCAAAATAGTCTCGCTACTAAATGGAACGATATCGTCCACGTCGGGGACATTATTTACGTCTTCTACGGTAAAAACTGTCGCAAAAAAGTTATTGAAAATACCCGCCATCGCCTGAGCGTCAGAAGCCAAAGCGCCATTAACATCCACTAGAGGGCCTATGTTATCTTTTACGGCTTACGATTATTACGTATTCAAAAACTTTTTTGGATTATGTTTACTATCCGCAGCTATAAGTATCTCTAAATTACGCTTAGCATTCCTAACTGATCTTTTAACCTGACGTCTAAGCTCGATATATCTATTAAAGTTAGCTGCCGTGCCATTGCGCTTATTAAGTCTATACGCTCTATTACGCTCGTTTATGAACTCGCCTATTTCCCTAGTCCACCACTTCGGCCTACCATGATTTCTAGCGCGCTTGGGCCTACGAGGAATAAACTCCCTTTCAATATTCCTAAAACTTTCTTTAAACGCCACCCAACGCAAATTTGTGTCATTACCCATAAATAAGTTATCCCAGTCCACTACTCTCATCCTATCCGCAAAACTATCAAAATTAGCCCTACGAAAATCAGGGACTTCTATTACGTTACTATCCTTAGTGTTTTCTATCAATAACTTAAACCTAAGAATTTGATGATCACTACATCCTAAACTCTCGCCTACTTCTAAACTTTCGACTATATTCTCGCCGTTCGTCATCACCAAATCTAAAATATTGACACCGCGCGTTGGTTAGGTAACTATCTGTCGTAAAAAGTTATCTTCCATAAACTCAACCAATCTCAAACCCTCCTCATTACCAGTAAAAGTCTCGTAATTAACATTAGGGCAGTTAAAGTCAACGACAATTATACTATTCCGATTGTCAATAAAATTACCAAGAAGTGAGTAAAATCTAGTACCTGTATAGAGGGGTTGAACGTGAGGTCTATAAACAACAAAATTAAGACTAATACTACGCGCCCTAACTTCAACACATATCGCATTAATTGCTGCCGGAAAATCTAACTTAACCTCGGTAGCCCTAAGGGAATTACGAATGTACAGCAAAACGCCTCCACCAAACCTATGTAACCTATCATTAGTGAAGAGTTTAAAACCCGGTATATCAAGTTCCCCCAACAAGTCCCGAGTCACGGTATTTAACCAAGTTTCAGTGATAGCAACTATATCAGTTGCCGGAATAAATTATCGCCTTAAATTCATTTAATTTATTTCTAATACTACGCGCGTTACAATAAAAGACGTTTAAGTTATTTTTTACCACGGGCCCGCGTTTTAAACTATTTTTCACGTCGGGCCCGCGTTCCCGGACCCACAACGTTTAAAGAAGGCTTCGACCTATACAGCTTTCGCACGTTTTCGTCTATTAACCTACCTAGCCTAGCATTACCTATTTCATTAAAATGCACCCCATCTTTTATAAAAAGGCTAGGATCACTGAATTCGGACCACAGCTTTACGAAGGGTACATTTTCCTCAGCACAAATCTCTTCTAATTTATTATTCAAAAATATTGTTTTTGACGTAATCCTAAGACCCAACCCGTGCCTAGGGGTAATACCTAGAACTAAAGACCTATCTGACCTCGCCTTCAGGACCTAATTAACCCCCTATATCTCTCCAAAAGGTCAGGCACTCTCGTATCGGGCCTATACGAGTCGTTGCCTCCTACCATCGTCACCAACATCGAGTGACGGGAGGCAACGTCAATCCTATCCACTTCGTCTCTAACTCTGTCAACCCTGGCCCCTGGGAGACAGACCCTCCTCCTCTTGGTTGGATGCCGTTCAACGAACTCTTTGTCCATGTGGCGCACTAAAGAGTCCCCAATTAAAATAGTTTCCCCCTCATTCACGTCCCTTTCCAAATGGGCGAAAGGGTTCGAAACCTCGATAGGGGGGGGTTCCTATCACCTAACGTACGCGGCCTAGCTCCACCCTTAACTTCCTATCCCTCCCATCTACTACTCTCGGCTAACCTTAACCTCTTCCTCAACTCTATCCAACCTTCCCAACAAGCTACCTAAACTAGAACGGATCTTTTCCGTTTGACTGCCGCCATTGAAACATAATAGGTGAGTGCCCCCAGCCTTCTTTACTTAGCCTTATAAGGGTAACTAACGAAAATATCACGACCTAACCTAACCAATCGTTAGGTCAACTGTACGACCTTGACGATTGGTTAGGTTAGGTTGTGATATTTTTGTTAGTTAGCCTTATAAAGTTAACTAAAGAAGGCTGGAGTTTAATTGTTTCAATGGCGGCAGTCAAACGGAAAAGATCCCTAGAAACTAGGTTACGCATCTCACCCTTCAAATTACTAACGTCTTCAACGTTAGTATTGGTTCGGCTTCCGTCAACCGTAGCCCTACCCCTGCCCTCATCAAGCGTTGCAAGTCTTTCGGTAACCTCACGTACACTGCGTTTTATGTCAACTAATTCCCCCATTAACTCGCAAAAGAAACAAACTGATCTCTCGGTAATCGCCATAGGACCGCCGTTATAATCCTTAAATTCCAAATACCACCGGTTTACCTTACACCTAACACACGACGCTTTCTGCGACGGCATCGCGAAGTTAAAAATTAGTTTAAAACGTCATAAGTGTAAGTTAAATTAAGCCGGCACGCTATGAAAACTTCTAAATCGCTAAAAACCACTAATATTCAATTACTTAACTATAACAACGTGAATATAAACGCAAGTATATAAAACTCAAAACTGTCCAAAAGTAAAATTCTCAGCAATATGCAAAAGTAGATGCAATATCAGAGAGCTCAGGAAATGCATTCGTTCAGTACAGTGTCTGGCTGACGAATTTGGATTCAAGATTAAAGGAACTCTTTATATTCGTTGACTGAAATTTTAACTGAATTACTCCTTTAAGTATTTTGTAAGTGAACTGGATTAAGATAATTATGCTGTACAGTATTTTTGCATCTTGTGTTACTTTTCAGATCGTAATTTATGAAGAAATAGTTTTAATTTTGACAGTATTTGTTTGCAGTTTTATCTCTACTATGTTGCTCTATGACTATGTGAAAAGATGTTAAACTTTCCATCTTTCTACCTTTCCACTTAGGCTATGAACGCATCGATTAATTAATTAATTATAACTAATTACACTGTTCAACAAATTTGAACTTTCCCTTTTTTCTCAAATGAAGTCTGGTGATTCCTATAGATTTTTGTACGCTAATTACGAAAATTACCACGAAATTTTGCTATCACGTCAGGTTTTTGAGAAAATAACTTTTTTATATTCGAATATAATAGAATAATATATACACAAAGACAATATTAAAATCGTTTTTTACTGCTTCAAATTTTTTTCTTGATGATTTTTGCTTGTAAGTGACATCTGAGGCTTCCCTTATTAAGTTATTAGCATCCATTGGTAGTCAGCCAGCATATTTGGACTCCACTTGACCTGGTATCGTTTCTCCATCGCAGAAATGACCTGATGAAACCGCTCTCCATATTCATTGCTGACATCTCGCAGGTTTGGTGGGAAAAATCCAAGTGCGAAAGCAAAAAATGAATTTTTAATTTCATATTACATCCAAATGATCTGCAAGCTTGGAGAAGTTCATCAACCAATTTTGCATAGTTAAGCGATTTTTGTTGCCTAAAAAATTCTGGGTCACTACTTTAAAATCACTCCAAGCTGTTTTTTCAGATTCATTCAGGACTTCATCAAAGGCACCATCTTTCATTAACTTATTTACTTGTGGACCAAAGAAAATTCCCTTTTATTTTGGCATTATTAATCAGATGAAATTTTTGGTTCAAGTACTGCAATCCATTTTCTGGTGTGTCCATTGCCTTAAAAAATATTTTCATCAATTCATGTTTGATGTGTAAAGGTAGCAAGTGAACTTTTTCAGGAGCCACCAATTTATGGCATGCAACATTTTTTTGTCCAGGAGTGAAAGATTGACAAAGTGGCCAGTTCTTAACAGTATAATGAGAATTCTTTGCTATGTTCTTCCATTCACAAAGAAAACAGCAATATAGTATTTTGTATATCCAAGCTGTAAACCAAGAAGCAGCCCAATGACTTTGAGATCACCACAGATATGTCAGATGTATCTTTTGTAATTTAATTTATTCAGGAGAAATTCCATATTTTCACACGACTCTTTCATATGGACAGCATGTCCGATAGGAACTGAAGGATAGATATTTGCAGCATGCAACAGGACAGCCTTCAAACTAAGTTTTGATGAATCGATGAAAGTCGCCATTCTAAAAGCTTATGCTCGTGTCCTAGGACCATCATCAAACTATCAATGTCATCACAAAAAGAAAGAACACCAGTTATAGAAAAGCATTTTCATATATATTTTTGGCGTTTGCAAAAAACGGATATGCTGGTATCGTTTGCAAGCTAGTTCCATCCTTGTAATCTGGATCCTAAACGTTTTGCTTCATTTTTCAATAAATTTAAATCTCGAACCAGATCATTAAGCTCAGGTTGAGTTATCAAGTGAGGCTCTTTTTTTTGAGTTTTTCGATACTCTTCATCCTTATCTGACAATTCCATATGCTCATCTTCAGCAGGTTCATCATCATCATCTAAGCTCCACGATCCAGGGGGCTTAGAAAATGGTAGAGTTTCACAATGTACTACTGCTCGCATTGCGAAGGCAGATTCGGGTATTCAGTTTTCTTCTTATTTTTCGAGGAAAAACCACTGACCTTAGTTAAACAAAAATACCAATCTTTGAAGTGATCTTTTTGCTCTCTCCAAAGTGAGGACTGCCAATGGCATAGAGGTACTCGTATTTTTTAACCAACCCCTGAGGGTCACAACACAACGCGCACAGCATACGGGGCTCCAATAAACCTTAGCCCCCTTCCCCGCCCATGCCCTAAACCATTAGAGGTACAGTAAAACTAAACATACCTTACAAAAGAGAATTTAATCTTGCATTTAATGAGAAACAATTAAAACTTGGTTTTCCCGCCATTGGCTTCCAAGACAGCCTGAATTCGCTTTGGGTAGCTTGCCAAAAGTGACGTTAATAGATCTTGATCGTTACGCAAATTTGCTAAAACAGTTTCAATGTGTTGCGTCATTGTATCCTTCGAAAATCGATTTGCTGCAGGTTCTTGAAACAAGAGACATTCAACCTTGTCCTTTATAACTGATCCAATGTGTTCACAGACGTTCAGGTCAGGAGAATTTTCCTGGCCATTCTTCATTTCCAAAGAAATCGATCTCATGGTTCCACAACAACTGTTGAGTGGCTTGTGCCTTAAAGCAGGGGGCCTTATCGTGCAGAAGTGTGACCTGATCGACATCCATAACATTGTTTGGGTTTCTTAGAAAAGGAATGACATGCTGGGATAGAATAATATCACGAAAATACTGTCCATCCCAACTCTGACCATTTGGCTTTAGCACCCACATGAGCTTCTTTGCAGTGAACAAAACAAACACACCAACACAGTCTGGACTTTTTAATAATTCGCGATAATGTTCATTGTCATCGATTTCATCTGGTGTTGTGGCCCACACTCGATCATTTTGGTAGTTAGGCCGACGTGTTACGTAAACAAAAAATTCATCGGAGACAGCTAAATGCATGAAATCATCCACATCCCAATCTTCAAGTTAATGGGCAAACCATTCTGTCATCGATGTTAAGTTGAGTTTTTCTTGGCTTTGGAAGTTCATGCCAAGGCTTTAAACCTTGCCTATAACGGTACAGTCGAATGATCTCACCACTAACGATCTTTCCTCTCAACACTTCGATCTCTCTAGAAAGTTTAGCACAGCTGATTTTCCGCTTACGCGTACCGCTTTCAATGGTGTCCTTTGTTTCCTGAGAGAGTGGCAAATTTGGCCGGCCAGATTTGGTTGTATCCATTTCACACTCATCCAAAGTTTTATTCCAATTTCTTTTGACGAAGTCCTTACTTCTTCGCAACTTTTTGGCAACCCATGACGTGTTTAAAGGTGGCTCCAGCATCACGAGCTTCCCGAAATGTTATTGCTCGTATGCGATCTATCACACGTTGCCTCTCCGAATCACCAATTAATTGAGAAGCCATTATATTATCACTTTATCAGCTAGAGTAATTTTAATACCTGCAATAAATAAAGAATTGTATATATTTTTATAATCACTAAAAACTATTTCGATATAAGTAAACATGTAAGCTGCAAATGGGGGGGCTAAGGTTTTTTGGAACCCTTATATGGAGAGCCCACCTTTATCTTGATCCCCGATTTTGCAGCCGAAGTAGAGCTCATAAGTTTTCTTAATTAAGGAGTATGTTTTTTTTATGATCTTGTATCACGTAATCACCGCGCACATAAGAGAAACTGCTAGGATTGTTCACACATTTTCCTGACATTTTAAATTATCTTTTTTCTTCAAGGCACTATTTTGTGTAACACATGCACAATTAAATGATTAGGTTAACGGAAAAAAACTGTAAAATCAAACTTCACTGCACATGAAGAGACCCGCACCATGAAGCAGTTTGCAGCAGAGTGAATGACTCATAACTGCAAGTAACCCTCTATGACAGATAACACACAGGTTTGAACGTGTCAGGACCAGGAATTACATCATCCTATATTAGCTAAAACTTTTTCTGCTGGGATAGTCTCAGCTTTGGGTTAGATGAAGTTTTAATAATTTGTTGAATTTATCATCTATATACAAATTTGGTCAAGAAGTGACGCCCCCCCCAAATTTGTCGCAAACCTGATGTGATAGCAAAATTTCGTTATCATTTTCGTAATCAGAGATGAAAATGTAGAGGAAACAACTATCATCTGAGAAAAAAGATGTTGTTGAACGTGTTATTAATTATATATTTATTATATATTATATATATATATATATATATATATATATATACGTATATACACACACACCGTTATTCATAGCTTTCGCTTATACGTAATATATTTTTTGACACAAAATTCTGCTATTCGCAAACCCAGCTCCGTTATTCGAAATGCATAAGGGAAAATAATATCACAATTCCGCCTGCTACCAAACGCAGCGCAGCAGCCCGTATAGCAGACTATTATTCAAGAAAAGGCACGGTCTTTGTGGCGAGATGTGAGGAAGGAAGTCGTTGGTGAAGGTGAGAGCAGTGGTGGTGAAACTTTCAGTGCGAGTCAGGGGTGGTTTGAGGAAATAAAAATACAATACAGGTATGTTTATTCTTTTATTGATGTTATTCATAACTTACTATGCTAATACAGGTCTGTATTTGTGTTTTACTTGCTTTTATGTATCGTATGGGAACGTATCCCAAACATCTTACCTTCTTAAAATGGCCACCGGAAGGCATCCTCCCATAAAACATGTATTTATATGGGAAAAAAATAATTCGTTATTTGCAATTTTCGCTATTCGTAATGAGTCTGGGAGCATAACTCTTGCGAAAACCGGGGTATACCTATATATATATATATATATATATAGATACACAAATATATATATATATATATATATTAACGTAAAGAACGACGCTTGTATAGGAGATATTCCGCGCAAGACGAGAGAGAGAGAACGAAACAATAAAAAATGAGGTAACCACCCGGGAATCGAACCCGGGATCTTCCGATTGCCGGTCAGATGCGATAACCTTACACCATGGGCCTCACTCTTCCAAAGTGCCGTAATTCTTCTACATACTCGCAGAAACCAATGCCCCAAGGGGGCACCTCCCGCATGCCGTACATTATATACATTTAACTGCAACACGCAGTATAATTAACGTAAAGAACGACGCTTGTATAGGAGATATTCGCGCAAGACGAGAGAGAGAGAACGAAACAAATGAAAAAATGAGGTAACCACCCGGAATCGAACCCGGATCTTCCGATTGCCGGTCAGATGCGATAACCATTACACCATGGGCCTCACTCTTCCAATGCCGTAGAGTGAGGCCCATGGTGTAATGGTTATCGCATCTGACCGGCATCGGATCCCGGGTTCGATTCCCGGGTGGTTACCTCATTTTTTCATTTGTTTCGTTCTCTCTCTCTCGTCTTGCGCGGAATATCTCCTATACAAGCGTCGTTCTTTACGTTAATTATACTGCGTGTTTGCAGTAAATGTTTTGTTCAGGAGGAATCGCAATTTATTAATGTTAAATAGGAGAGTTAAAGTTCTTACTTTTATTAATAATTTACTGCAAATTATGGTACTTACGTATTATCGGGACTACCAAACTGTTTATTATGTATATTTGCTCTCGTCATTTTTGTTTAAACTAACGAAAATATCACAACTTAACCTAACCAATCATCAAGGGCGTACAGTTGACCTAATCGCGCATTCAGTTGACCTAACTGGGCAATCAGTTAATTCAGTTAATTAAATGCCCGGTTAGTCAACTGTACGCCCTTGATGATTGGTTTAGGTTAAGTTGTGATATTTTTGTTAGTTTAAACGAAAATGACGAGAGTAAAAATACATAATAAATAGTTTGGTAGTCCCGATAATATGTAAGTTTGGTAGTCCCGATAATACGTGAGTACCCAAATTATTAATATACAGGGTGTCCCATAAGTCCGGCATCATAGGAAAAATAATTAAAAAAGGCAAAACAAAAGCTTTTATTTACATAACGTGCTCAATATGTATTGTTCCGTAGCTCATTCACAAAATTCCATCCGCCGATCGGGATCATCTTCGCTTAATTTCTGTAGGATCTGAAGTTTATATGGATACCATTTGTGAGCATGAAGAATGCGATGGATGCTACTTTTCGACACTCCTGTCTCGGCGGACAATCGCCGAAGAGACTTATTGGGACTTCTGTTAAAATGAGCCAGGATAAGCAGTCGCTGTATCATCGTTAGTGGACTTCCTTGAAGGTCCACTGCGTGGTTTATCTTCTATCGATCCTGTTTCCCTAACTTTGCAACAAGTCTGCTAACACAACTCTGTGTTATTGGCTCGCGGTCTGGATGCAGTCTGTTAAATTCAGCAGCGGCCTCTCTTGGACTCCGATTTCTACGAGTAGAATTATCTGGATTCGTTCTTCTTGCTCACAGACATTATGGCCTGTAGAAAGAGAAAAATATGAATTATGGTTTGTAGAAATAGAAAAATATGAATTTCTCCTGTGATACCGGACTATGGGACACCATGTACAGTATGTTAAGAGCTTTAGTTCCTCCTATTTTATCATTATAATATATATATATATATATATATATATATATATATATATATATATTATATATATAATATATATATATATATATATATATATATATATATATATATAGGGTGGAGCGAAAATATGAATTTAGAATATCAATTTGGAATACCTAGGAAAAGTTGTAAATGGCTCTAATTTAAATGTCCACCAATTTGAACTAGCTGCTGTTTCAGTAAGAGGCCCCCCAATGACCTTGAAAAACCGTCACATTTTGAGCCTCAGTCACTCAGTCTTCTAAAGTGTGTGCAATGACGAGATGTGTTACAGTTTAGCTTAGCCTATTAGTATAAACTACTTAACCGTTTTTGCATGCATAAATATTTATTCTTGTAATTCTTCTGATTTAATTACATTAATTCTATTTTTTCAGAAACACTAAAATGGATAAAAAAAGTAAAGACAAGGTAGTGTAGTATATGCCCAGTTTTTGGCGCGCTAAAGAACTAAATGCAATAGGCTATGTTTAGACATTATTTAAGGGTAAGAGCTAAATAAAGTTCACTAATAATAACAACAGATCCTGCAGTCTCTGACGTATCAGAAAGAGTCGCTTTAGATATTGAAAATATTGGGTAAAGGCCTCAGTTCCAACAGTTTCTCACAAAGAGTTTTGCAACTTATTCGCTCCTATCATAATAAATATATGGTGTTGATAAAGCCATACAAAGGAATAAAGGAAACCCAAATTATCAAAACAAATTAGTTGTTCAGAGAAAAAGCTAAAAATTTATTTAATATTGCTAGCCAAATGTGAGTTTGATTCATGTCACTGTGATAAAACTAAAAAGGTTCCTCGCATTGAGCAAAAGTTTCTCACTGATCAAAGAGGAGATAGAAAAATGGCAATTGGGAACATAGATAAAATAACAACTGAAAAACTTAAAAGAATATGAAACGAAAAGAAGTGGAACTTTCTCGAATTAGCAAAAGCATTTCAACTAATGATGATGCTGTAGGCCTAGGCCTCGATTCTTTTATTCGGAGAGTGACAGTTCAGCTTGCTCAGAGAAAGAATCAAACCCGACCCAAACAAGAGCTGTTGATGATGCTAGACCGTCTAACTCGCATCAACAAATGAGAGTTAATTAGGAAATGTTGCACAAGTTTGTGAAAAATATGGCATATCTGACCGGGCGCAGGTGCATCTTTGGCATCTGCTGCCCTGCAAGATGTTGGTCTAATAGGAAATGAGGATACCTCCCTCGTAATTGACAGGAGTAAAATTAGAAGAGAAAGGACGAAAATATGGCGTAAAATGCAACAAGAAGATAATGAGGAACACTTAAAAGCTCTATATTTTGATGGAAGAAAAGATAAAACTAAATGTCATATCAAGCAAGGCAAAAAATATTATTACAAGTCGGTCATTGAAGAACACAACCTCAGTAAGAGAACCAGGGCCTTCTATGTTGGTCATATTGCACCTGTCTCTGGTACTACTCATGGTATTAAAAATTCCTTAATTCAGTTTTATCAGAAAATGTTCAAAACATTGATGAACTGGTGGCTATTGGATGTGATGGAACTCTGTAAGCACAGGAAGGCATAATGCAATTATTAGCCTCTTAGAATTGGCATTAGGTAGACCTTTACAGTGGCTAATATGTCAATTGCACGCTAACGAACTTCCACTTCGCCACTTGCTATATCACATTGATTGGAGCACAACAGGACTTGATACCTTCTCTGGAACAATTGGCAAAGCACTGAAAAATTATGAACAACTTCCAGTTGCAGGGTTTGATAAAATTGAAGCTGATATACCATACATAGCAAATGAAGACTTAAGTACGGACCAGAAGTATTGCTTGAAATCTGTAAAGCTGTGTGCTCAGGTAAATGCTCTCAGGATTTGTCTGCAAAAAATCCAGGAACTTCATCTCATGCAAGGTGGATAACCAGCAAATCGAATTCTACATTTATACATTGATAAAGATAAACCATCAGAGAACCTTCGTGCATTAGCAATATTTGTAATGAAAGTTTATGCTCCAATGTGGTTTACCATTAAGTCAAATCTTCATGCACAAGAGGAGGCAGACATGTCTGGGGAAACCATTTCAAGATCAAGATACCTTCCACTTGAGCTGAGAAACGTTGTGGATTCTTCAATACAACGCAACGCTTATTTTGCTCACCTAGAGAACCTATTGCTCTCCATGATCACCGATGATCAGGAGCACATCAAAGAGCTGGCAATTCGAAGAATTATGCTTGCAAGAAGCAAAAAACAAAAGGAAATCTGAAAGTTTACAATACCGAGACTGAACTTTGGAGCAAAAGAATACATTGATCTTATTAACTGGCAAGAAGAAGGGCGATTAAGTCCTCTGCTCTTGCAGCAATTAACAGAGAAGGAATTGAGAGAGCTCGCTTCCAAACAGTCAGATTTTGAAGGCATACTTGGGATGCCAAGTCACACACAGGCCGTAGAAAGATGCGTTAAGCTAGTAACAGAAGCAGCAGCTACAGTTTGTGAAAAGAACGAAGGGATGGATTCATTCGAGTGAGATTGGAATCAAGAAACATAATGCCATTTTTCAGTAATACATCACAACATAGTTCGTTAAGCAGGAAAAGGAATAAGACTTAGACAAAAGTCCATGATAAGTTTGGGTGGTTGGGATGGGCTAGGCTGGAACTCGATGTGCAGCTACCTCCACGTGGTGAGTTCTGTGTACTTTGTTTATATATATTTATATATATATATATATAATACATACACAAAGTAGCAGAATGCTGCCAGAAATGTTCAAATTAGGAAGCGATTTTTTGCCCTCGCTAGGGACCCTGAACAATTAATTCAAGGGACATCAAATTTTGAGTGAACATTGAGAGTAGCCCGGTGACAACTTTTGCAGGTATTCCAATTCGATATTTGAAAAAAAAAATATTTGGTCCATTTTCACTCCACCCTAATATATTATATATATATATATATATATATATAGTGGGATGCTGCATAAATGACATGAGGAAAGTAACTTGGGCTATGGGGATGATATGATGTTAATAAGCTCGTTGGTCAAAGTTCTGGATCGTCTTATGAAAATTTCTGAATCATATTCTCAGAACCATGACATTAATTTTCAAGTTACCAAAACTAAGGTTATGCAATTCTATCGCAAAGACACAAACCAAAAAGCTCATATTATTTTCATAAAATTTAAATATCGGGGTTAAATAGAAATTAAATATGTTATAACGTTATAATGTTATAATGTTTCAGACTAACAAAATCCCTAGGATCCACGCATAGCTGGTCTTCCTAACTGTGTTCGTAATTGTGTATTGTGCATGTCCTCCGTGGTGGTGGAGAGGACCTACAATTTTACGTGGGTTCCGAACCACAAGGCCTTAATATTACTACCTTAAATTATACCCAATCTATCAACCAAAGCTGGGCACTTGCGTTTTTTTTTGCGGTACTGCGGTACTGCGGTACTACCGCACTACCAAACCGGTACCGCATAACGCAGTACCGCAAAGGATCGCTGAAAGTACAGGCTGTACTTTCAGCGATCCTTTGCGGTACTGCGTTATGCGGTACCGGTTTGGTAGTGCGGTAGTACCGCAGTACCGCAGTACCGCAAAAAAAACGCAAGTGCCCAGCTTTGCTATCAACATATGCATCTAATCGATTTTTAAACATGTTTATAGACGTGCTACTAATTACTTCTGCCGGCAAACTATTCCACCTATTTACTATTCTATGCGTAAAAAAGTTTTTGGCAACTGCTGTCTCGAACCTTCTACTTGTCAACTTACACCCGGTATTTGTAGTCTATTATATTGAGATATTTCGAAAAAGCTATTTCTATCTACGTTATCGAACCCATTCATAATTTTAAAAACCTGGATTAGATCACCCCTTAGCCTCCAAGTCTCGAGTGTAGGCAATTTTAACTCCTTAACCCTATCCTCATAAGACTTCGACCTAAGCGACGGAATCATCTTAGTTTCTCGTCTTTGAACTCTTTCGATTTTGTCTATATCTTTTCGCACATACGGATTCCAAAATTGTATCGCATACTCCAAATGGGGTCTAACTAATGATTTATAAAGAGGAACAATAATATCACGCGATTTATACTCAAAATTTCGAGGTATAAAACCTAGCACTTTGTTCGCTTTATTGACCGCTGCTGTACTTTGTTTGGCCACTTTTAAATCACCAGTGACTACAACTCCTAAATCTTTTTCCTGCTCTACGCTTGCTAACTCCTTCCCTGACATACTATACGCAAAATTACCGTTACGCGAACCTATATGTAAAATTTTGCACTTATCGACGTTAAATCTCATTTGCCATGTGATTAGCCCAATCAACGATTTTATTCAGATCTTCCTGGATTTTACCTCTGTTTTCGTCATTAATCTCCTACCACCCAACTTCGTGTCGTCCGCAAACTTTGAGACTGTACTGACTAGGCCGACATCTAAATCGTTAATATATATAAGAAAAAGCAAGGGGCCCAATACAGGACCCTGAGGAACGCCGCTCGCTACATTAGCCCAAGACGACTCCGCTCCATCAACGACCACCCTCTACCTCGCAACCACTATTCTATCCAATTTATTACTACACTCTTGATTCCATGAGCCTTAGTTTTTTCAATGAGTCTTTTGTGTGGTACGGTGTCAAATGCTTTTGGAAAATCTAAATACACTACATCAACCGCCCGATGTCTATCATAAACTTCAACCACGCTTTGAAAAAATTCTAAAAGATTAGTTAAGCAAGATTTGTTTCGCCTAAAACCGTGCTGCGTATTTCTAACTAGGTTATGCAATTCTAAGTGTTCGACTATACGATCCCTAATTATTGATTCCAGTGGCTTACCTACAACAGACGTTAAACTGATTGGCCTATAATTTCCCACCGCAACTTTATCGCCTTTCTTAAAGATAGGTGTTACATTTGCTAACTTGAAATTATTTGGTACGCACCCCTCAGAAATAGACGCATTAAAAATCTTTGTTAGCGGCACAACAATGCTATCTTTTAATTCTTTTAGTTGTATGGGATATATGGAATCCGGCCCCGGTGATTTACGCATTTTCATTTTATCAATATAGCGCATTATCCCCCTTTCACTAACCACAATATTATCCAAAGTATTACCATTATCAAAAGGTATTATGTCTATGACCGTAGGGATATTCGTTACATCTTCTATAGTAAAAACTGACGTAAAAAATTTGTTTAGCAAGGTAGCCGTTTCCTTGTTTTCAGTAACTAGCTCTCCGTTAAAATTTTTCAACGGCCCCTAGACATTTTTTACTGGATTCCTATTTTTGACGTATTGAAAGAATCGCTTGGGGTTTTCTTTTGCCGTTACGAGCTATGGAGATTTCAATTCGCGCTTGGACTTTTTTATTACACTTTTCGCTTCACGCCTTAGAGATATGTAGTTGTTTCGTAACAACAAATTGTCTTTATCGCACTTATGTAGCCTATAAGTCATATCTCTACTCTTTATAATATCTCCTACTCTAGAAGTAAACCACAAGGGCTTGTTGTTTACTTTCGCATGCTTAATCTTGTACGGTAACACCAGTGGTGTAGTGCTAAATAAAGAAGTGAGGGAACGCATTTTGAAAGTGTTACTCAGATGCGGGGGGACAATGGCGAGCGCGGCGAGCCCATACAGCTGGGGGTCCGGGGGCACTGTAAGCCCCCCGGGAAATCTTTTGAAATCTGACCAATTTCAGGGATATTTTGAGGTCATATGCACTGGATATTAGGATATATTCCAAGGTTGAAGATGCAGTATTTCCAGTGTCATTAGATATACGACATCCAGTACGATCAATAAAAATAGCTAACAACTGGAATGATTAACTAAAAAAAAAGTTAACAACTGGTACGCCGTGGTGCCTGTTTCACCAGATCTTTATAGGCTAGCATTGCCTCAGTCGAAGCTAAAAGAAATGAAGCAGTTAATGATTCTTTCTCATATTTCTTCTAGGGGTGGGAATTAAAATTTCATGACGTTAGAGATTTGTAAGTTCGGATTTATTTGAATAGTGAGGGAACGCCGTTCCGTCTACCAAAAAAAGTAAGGGAACGCCGTTCCCACGCGTTCCCACAGCACTACACCACTGGTACACACTCTTCATTTATAGTCCTAAATACTGTTTCAAACGATTCCCACATTACTTTTGCGTTGGAGATCCCCATTACGTTTTCCCAATTGACGTGTGACAATTCATTTCGAAATTTACAAAAGTCTGCGTGCTGGAAGTTAGGAATTTTAGTCGAGTTAGCTGGTTTCGAGTAATTTACTGAGAGGACAAACTCGACCATATTGTGATCGCTATTGCTTAACGGTTCTATTACTTGAAGATCCGTGATTAGCCTATCATCCGTAGTTATTACTAAATCTAAAATACTGTCTAACCTCGTAGGTTCCCCAACTTTTTGAATAAGATAGCTATCCTCGAGAAAATTAACTAAACGAATGCCTTCCGCGTCACCCTGCATTGTATCGTAATTCACGTTGGTGTAATTAAAGTCACCCATAACTAAAGCCTGCTCACTACCTATTATTCTCTTTAGTTCACGATATAACGCTTCGTCCGTATCAGCTGTTTGATTAGGGGGCCTATATATAACGGCAACAATAAGTTCGAAGTCGTTCAATTAAGTTCTGCTATAGTCGAATCTATTGGTTCTGGAATTGTGTGCTTTACTTCTATAATGTTCGCAATATTATCTTTGATATGCAACATAACACCGCCTCCTCGCCTACCTATTCTGTTTTTAACAAAAAGTCTATAACCTCTAATTTGATACTCCCCTACAAAGTCACGTGTTTCAGTGCTAAGCCACGATTCATTTATCGCAATTAAATCATAGTCTTAGAAGCAATTAAAGAAAAAAATTCGTTTATTTTATTTCGTAGGCTACGAGCATTTAAGCATAGAGCCTTCAAATTATTTGTAATTACGATACCTTCGCGAGCGCAAGGAAATTTGAGGAAATTACGCCGGGACCGTTCGAGTTACGGCAGCCTGAAAAGAAGAGACAGTATTATGAAATAGTCTTCCTAAACGCGCAGCTCCAACGTCATTAAGATAAAGTCCATCTCCGAGGAACAAGTCCCTCCTGCCGTAGAAACTGTTCCAAAAATTCGCAAAATGCACTCCCTCCTGTTGGCAAAGAGACTTTAGGTCATTGTTGATATAGGTCGCCTTGCTGTAGAAATCGCTACGTTGGATAATTCGAGGAAGTATACCTGTTAAAACAATCTTATTAGTTTTTTCCTTTAGTAGCTCTACTAAGTCCCTGTAGCTAGCCAGCAGTTCTTCCGATCTAGAATTTAAAACGTTATTAGTACCGACATGAATAACATAAGTTGTGCCCTCAGAGGTTCCGTCTGTAAAATGGTCAACACTATTAGTTATATCCTCCACCCTTGCACCAGGGTAGCAGTAACGGCGCCTACGACGAGGGTTTCTCCCACAGAATTCCTCGAGCTGCCCTCGAACAATGGAATCGCCAACGAGTCGTATTTCCGGTTCATCAGCATCTTCGAAACCTAAAACAGAAAACTTATTGTTTGTTATTACTGGTAGACAAGTCTTAGGTTTTCTCAATGGGACTCCATTACGCACTTGAACGAAGGGTTGGGAACAACGGGAAGAGAGAGGGTTATTAGTACTATTTATATTAGTAGTAGAAACTGAGGCAGTAGGGGTCTTAATTGAAGTCTCAAGGGATTCTAATTTTGCCGTCAGAAGCATCACCCTTTCTTCAAACCTCACTCTGGCCTCCCTCTCACGTTCTAACTCGTTCCTCAGCACTTCCATGCTTGAGCACCACCTGCAATCTAACTGTTCAGTATTATTAGCCAAAGTAAACGCGTAAGTGGCAAATTTCCTTTCATAGCGACTGCAAGTACTTGACGGGGGGGGGGGGGGGTGCCATGCTATTAATTAATTAAAAAAGAAAAAAAAACGAGCGTTTGGAAATTAATAAATTACAACGTAGGTCTACGTGTATTGTGCCGTCACCTGCGCAAGCTCGCAAAATGTTCTTGAAACGCGCAGAAACAGGTTCTTGTAACACATATTTCTACTAAATGAATATATACTTAATTAAGTTACCGACGAAAGATCTGTAAAAGAAAAAGTATTAATAGAACTTATGTGTCCGCTATTCGACCGACGTTTTTCTTTCCTTTTTTTCCTTTTTCCCACGGTGGGTGACCACACCCTACTTGATCCCTGTAGCAAGGGAAAATGAACCTTATGAAACCTCGTTTTCCAATAGATTTGAAAAACAAATACAGTAAACAAGGAAATTAAACCTTATGAAACCTCGTTTTCTAATAGATTCGAAAAACAAACAAGAAAAGCCACGTGCACTAGCCCTGGTTTAATTAAATAATATAGTAATGAATAAAGTCAATAAATGAAATATATTCGCTAATGAATGATTAGTAACACGAAGTAATTTAGTTAAGAATGCACCAAACACTATTTTTTTAAAGACACTTTAACGAAAACCACTTATTCAATTGGTAACACTGGACACTCGATGAAACACGTCTGTTCACAAGGAAAGACTGATCACTTCTGGGTCAAACCATCACCAGCTCCTTGAGTGACGACTTAGACATAAGGAAACAATATCAAAGTTACTGTGCTAAGGCAAACATGATTATGAGGAACTTCAAATTCTGTTCAGGCAAGCTGAAGACACCTTTTTCGTACTTTCTGCACTAATATTTATGGCAGAAACTCTGGGTTAATTATAAAAAAGGCTCCTACAGAACCCTCAATTTGCTTTACAACAGATCCTATAAACTACTACATAAGTTACCTCCAAGATGCTCAGCCTCTCAAATGTTCGTTAACCGCAACGTTCCGAGCCTCCCTGAGGTAACAAGACGTGCCCATTAGAGTCTACTGCGGAGAATTAAAAATTCAGATAATCCACTTGTTCAAGCTATTCATCAGTCCTACTTGGTATGAAAGTGTGTATCTATAACTCCACTTAACTTCTGCATTAGCTATCCTATTACATGTACTTTTATTTTTGTGAATCTGCTATTACTATTTATTATTATTATTATTATTATTATTATTATTATTTCTCGTCTCCTTACGTATATCAATGTTGTTTCTTTGTTACCGTAGTCCTTTTTTTGTTTTTTTTTAAAGTTAGTGTTTAATTAGTTGTATCGTTGATTACATTACGTTGTTGGATACAATTTGAAGGTTGGGGGATCTGTCTTCTGCCAGTTAACAGCATTATTTTCATTTCATTATCATCATTTTTGTAGCCTTACAGTGGGTGGTTTGTTTTTCTATTATTATTACTTGTTTCAGTACGTGTCTTATGTTTTCCTCCTTAAGTCATAATTTTTGGTGTTTTGTTTTTAAATGTATTATTGTTTGATTTATCTTTTATATTGGTAAGCATATGTATTGTATTATGTTATGGGATTTATATCCTGCCAATAAAGCTTAGCATTATTATTACCATATATATATATATATATACAGGGTGTGGCATAAGTCACTTTACCGAGAACACTGAAATCACATTTAATATTTATTATTTATTACAGAAATTGTTCAAAGTGTCCTCCATCATGTTCAATACACACATTACATCTTTGAACCACTGAACAACAAATAGCACGACACAGTTCTTTATTATTATTCAACGTCTCGAACTCTTGGCGTATCAGTCTTCATGTGATCGAAGTTGCGAGGTTTCTGGCCGTAGGCTCTATCTTTGATTATACCCCACATTGAATAATCACATCACTACCCCACATTGAATAATCACTGTGATGTGATTATTCAATGTGGAGTATAATTAAAGATAGAGTCTACGACCAGAAACCGTGGGACTTCGATCACATAAAGACTTTGATACGCCAAGAGTTCGAGACGTTGAATAATAACAAAAAACTGTTACACCCTGACGAGGTGTACTTCTGAATACGCGAAAGAACTTGGAATTATTTTTATTTTTCCTTGTGGATTTGCATCATATATATATATATATATATATACACAGGGTGTTTCATAACATGTGGGACGCACTTTCAGGACGGATTCAGCCTGTTTTATGTTCCAGCAATTCTTTCCGCAAACTGTTTACAAACACTGCTTGCCGACAATGTTTGTGAGTGTGTACGAGACTTATTTCATGTATGGCCTTGACGATTGTAATGTTTCGTACACTCTATGACATGTTTCAATATCGTTGAGTGTAGAGCCATCAGTCAGTCAGAGGTGCATCGCGGTGTTTCACTGTTCGTATTTGTAACTTCTTACCGTGAATAAGTGCAGTCTTGTGAAAAAAAACTTAAAAGTTTTGGTGCTATTCAGTGATAGTGTGCATTTGAAGTGAGAATGGAGGCTTATTCAAACAGAGAAATGGCAGACATACATCTCATGTATGGACTTTCTGAGTATGATGAGTATAATGCGGCCGCAGTAAGACGTCTGTATGCGGAAAGGTTTCCGAATCGCCGTCTGCCAGATAAGAAGACCTTTCAGAGAATAGACGAGCATCTTGGTGATACAGGATCATTCAACAAGCGAATTTCAGAAGGTGGTAGCCCAATCAGCGCCAGAACTGTTGAGTTGGAGAAGCAGGTCCTGAATCGCGTGGAGGAACATCCTGGTGTCAGCACCCGAAGGATAGCAGCAGCAGAGGGTGTAAGATACACAACTGTGTGGAGAATTTTATAGGAATAATAGCTTTACCCATATCACATTCAGAGAGTACAAGGCCTTACTGAAGCTGATTCCCGCCACGAGAGGCTTTTTATACTTGGTTCCTTCAACAGTGTGCGCGCGATAAATGGATAGGCCGTGGAGGACCCAGTGCGTGGCCTGCTCGCTCCCGGACCTGAATCCACTCGATATTTACCTGTGGGGTCATCTGAAATCCACCGTTTACGGGACACCAATTGAAAACGTTGAAATGTTTCGCCAACGTGTAGAACAAAGATGCCAGAAAATCAGAGGAATACCTGGAATGTTTGAACACGTCAGGCAGTCTATGACGAGGCGTGTTCAGGCGTGTATTCAAGCGCTGTATTCAACGGGCTGTAACTCGGAAACAAAGCGATTTCGGGCATATGTTTATATAAAAGTTTTTCTTTGTTTTCAGGTCCTGAATCCATCCTGAAAGTGCGTCCCACATGTTATGAAACACCCTGTGTATATACACGAGTATATTATTATATGACGTAGTTTTATATTTACATTTAAATGTATGATTTATACCTTTATTTTAGCTGTTTTCCTTTAAACTACATTATATAAATTTAACCCAAAGTTATATATATAACTTGTTATATGTAGTCTTAGTTCTTTGTCAATCCGTATAGGGGAATAATTGAAAACCTTTTACAAAAATAATATATTCATCACAGACTTTCTAAATCATTTACAATGCACAAATTAAATTTTGGCAGTAATGAAAATTTGTCGAAGAATGTCACTTGATTATAAGATAATTAAGTAAAATGTACAAACAATTTAAATTTGACTGTTATACAAGTTTAATCTACAATTGGTAGTTATTTAACTTAATACAGCCGTATTGTAATACGCAAGGCCATTAAAAATGAATGAACGCATACATACTACAATTTTGATTGAATGATAATTATCTTTAGCGAAACAATTGTTTCTCTACCCGGCCTTTTGACCGTATTAGCTCGGTACAAAAAACATTTTCATAGAATCTTTGAATCCTATCTGGTTATTTGACCATTTCAGCTATAATGTTTAATGCGTACCTTTGTTACATTGTTTACCTACTTCCTTTCTGGTCGTGGTAATTATTCTCTTGAGAACTTTTGCCTTTTATATTTCTACCAAATGCACGGAACTCAGCCCGTTTCTAAGCGGAGACTGTAGGATACACTGTTTTCGATTATTTTTGCAGACGCGAATTTTGCGTTTCACTTACTTTAGCCACACATTCGCTTTACGAGTGATTTACGCCTCAAATCCGTTTTCTATACTCTCATAGGGTGAACTAATTTGGAACTTTTACTTCAACTTTCATCCGGAGTCTTTTATGACTTCATAGTTTCACGTTCAGGGAGGCACTGCCCCTGTGTATTCCTTATTATTTCATTTGGGCATCTTCCGCTTCGAATTTATATCATAATGGAAGACATTAATCCCATCTTTTAACTAACATAATTTTATGCTACGTTATTTTGCAATAGGTAAAGTGTAACTTCATATAAATTTCATTCTCGTTCCCTGTTTTAATAAAATTTTATTTTTATATACGACAACTCCTTTTTACTCGGCCTATGATCACCCTTTGCCGCGCTAGGCTGCCAGGCGCATACCCAAATAAGATCCTCCCCTTGATTCATCTTATTTTGTTAAGAATTATTAACCTTTTAGAAGTGTAAATTTAACATGCCATTAAACTTTTAATAATGTAAAAATCTAATTCTAACTGAGTTTTCTCATTTTATACATAAGTGAACGTTCAGTTTTATAACGACTTCTTTTTCCTTGTTTGGCGAGAAGCTCGGAAACACACGTGCTTCCTCAATTGCATTCCTTTATTTAATGTAATTTTACATTAGTTATTTCTAGTCTCTGGGTAACAATATAACGTATTTTTATCCAAACTTATTCAGAATTAAATAGACAATTACATTTTTCCCAAATTGCGAGTATTTAACATGTATGTGTTTTAATTTCATGTACTCAGAAGTAATGAACTGTCGTTTCAGAAACGAAATGACGGAGCTGCCATTTTGGATCTTTTCCTTTGTTTTCATGAACAATGTATTTATACATACAATTCATTCTCTTTGCATGAACATTTCTGTTTATAGGTTAATTTATAACCAGTAATTACTTAACCTTATTACATTATTCCCATTCATAACCATATATATATATATATATATATATATATATATATATAATACACACACACGAGGGTACTTCAATAAATATCCGCACTTTTTATTTAGTGATAATATAGTATACTCGTATATAATATATATACTCGTAATAACGAGCCAAACTGAGATCTGTAGGCTTATTTAGGCTACTCGTAGCTGTCACATATCGTATGAGTAGTGAGCATGGCTGCGCCGCTTTCCATTTGTAATCTGGAAGAACAGAGATCCGTGGTTCGTTTTTTGTGGGCAGAAGGTGCGAAAGAAGCTGAAATTCACACTTGTTTATGTGTTCAGTATGGAATAATGCGTTACCACGGCGAAGTGTGTACGAGTGGATTCAAATGTTCAAGGAAAGTCGGACATGTGTGACAGATGCTCAGTGCTCAGAACGACCGTCAACATCAACCAGTGGTGACAAGCAGGAAGAAGCCAGAGCCATGATTTTCGATGACAGAGGAATAACAATAAAAGAAATTGCATCTTCATTACACATCAGTCAAGGGTCAGCCTATTCGATAGTTCAAGACATTCTTGGCTTTCACAAGGTTTGTGCAAGAGTGCCCAAACAGTTGACAGAAGAGCACAAGCGTAATCGTATGGACGTCTACTCTCGTCTTTTGGCGCGGTATCATAATGAAGGTGAAAACTTTTGGAGCGCATTATCACTGGAGATGAAACCTCGATCCATCACTATGAACCGAAAGCAAACGACAGAGCATGCAATGGAAGCATCCAACATCACCCGTTACAAGGAACTTCAAAGCGCAGCCGTCAGCAGGTAAAGTTATGCTAACACTGTTTGGGATACACGAGGCCCTATCCTTGAACATTATCTAGAGCGTGGAACTACAGTAACGAGTGCACCGTATTCTGACATGCTTCGGAATGAGTTAAAGCAAGCAATTCGCACAAAACGGAGAGGAAGATTGTCGGAAGGTGTTATTCTGTTACATGACAATGCTCTGTCCGCACAGACTAGAAAATGCCTTCAGAACTTAAATTGAAGTTCTTGACCATCCAGCCTACAGTCCAGACCTTGCACCTTCGGATTTTTACCTGTTTGGACCACTAAAAGACGCTTTGAGAGGTCAGCGATTCCAGGTCAATGATGACCTGAAGGAGGCAGTGCATGACTGGCTACGCACAAAGCCAAAAACATTCTTTGTGATGTCATTAGGAAGCTTGTAGATCGCTGGACTAAGTGTATTGAGAAACAGGGAGACTATGTTGAGAAGTGATGTGTTTATAATGTGAAAATTAAATGGTGAAAATAAAAAGTGCGGATACTTATTGAATTACCCTCGTATAAACGGAGTGAAACTGTCCCCCAATAAGGAGCAAAAAACAAAGACCACGAATAAATATGGAGAAAGAATATATGTAGATATTATATAAAAGATAATTGCAGATTTAAAAGAGGACATGTATATATGAACATCCCCAGTATGCATTACTTCTATAATAATGGTCATTGTAAATTTGGAGACAGATGCAAATTCTACCACCCGGACATCTGCAGGACTTACGCAAAATATGGAACTGCAAATATGGGGAAAAATGTTACTATCAACATCTTCCAAAGGACCCAAAACACAAAGGACAAAGTTTAAATGACAATAGGAATAACAGTATCAATAGGATTAGCAATAGAACACAATAAGCAAACAAAAAATATTTTTTAACATCGCAGACACGATTAGGATGGTAAATGTCATCCACGCATGCAGTTGACGAAGCTGTAAACCTACGAGCCAAACCGCTTCTGGGCAAGAAGCTACCAGAAGAGGTAGGCGGAAACGGATCTCTCTTGGAGGATTATAGGGCAACGAAACAAGTGATACCGAAGGGAAACGAACTTAAAATGCACAAGGGGCAACGAAAAACAAAGAACATAAATATTGTTCTGGTTAATATTCAAGGAAAAGACCAAACCAATCAATCAACAAAGTTTCGTACCTGAAGGGATTTATGGACGAAACAAGGGCGGACATCGCATGCCTCACAGAAACTCATCTTAAGGATTGCCAAGGAAATTGTGAAACCTGCGAACAATGTATTGATAAGAAAGCGATAAATATAGAGGGCTTCAACTTACTAAGAGCGGATTGAACAACGAGACGTAAAGGTGGCTGTGCTATATATGTACATGAAGGTCATATGACAGATACGATAATAAGTAAATCAAACAGCTTTGTGGAACTCCCAGCAGTAAAAATAGAAAAACTAAACGTGATACTAATAGTCATCTATAGACCTCCAAACACCGCAACCAAAAAATTCACGGAGACCATTGATGACATCAGAAAGCTAATAAAGACCATGAACCCTCCATCCCCGATATAATGATCTGCGGAGACTTTAACTTCCCATTTATAAAATACAAAAAGGGGATAGGAATATTAATATATATATATATATATATATATATATATTATATATATATATATATATATATATATATATATATATATATATATATACACCAGGACAAGGGGGGCACAAGAGAAGACCAGGAGCAAGCAAAATGTTGATGGCTCTCACAATGAGTTTATGTTGACACAGGAGATAACAGAAAATACCAGAAAAAATAACTGCCTGGATCTGGTATTCACGAATAACATGAACTTGATTGCTGATATAAATTAACCCCAACCATTATCTCAGACCACACCTTAATCGAGATATCAACAAATATGACGACACCATTAAAAGACAATACACATATTGAGGAAAGAAGCAAATTTGGGGCCTTTAACTTAAACTCCAAAACTATAAATTGGGAAGCAATCAGATCGCACATACCCCAAATAGAGTAGACAACAGTTTTAGAAAAAAAAACTGAAGAAATGCTAACAACCTTGGAAAAAAAAACGCTGAGAATTTTAGAAAAATATGCTCCGAAATCACAGCCAAAAGGAAAGAGGAGCTGGCTAGAGAGGCAAAAGAGAAGGATATTCCGCAAAAGAAAGAGAGTGGAAGCGAAGTTAGCCAACTGCGGAGATAATGCCAGGAATGTAATACAAGGAAAACTGGAGGTTATCGATTGGGAAATATAAGCCCTGATTAAGGACCATACAGAGAGGGAAGAGGAAAGGGTGGTAGAAGCAATAAAGGAAAATCCAAAATACTTCTATAGCTATGCGAAAAGGAAAACAAAAACGCGCGCTGCTATTGGGTGGAATGGGACGTTCTGGCGCCGACGTTTTGGCGCGGAGCCGGTTTGGCGCCGCCGTTAATTAGTTATTTTTTGTTAAAACTAACGAAAATATCACGACTTAACCTAACCAGTCGTCAAGGGCGTACAGTTGACCTAACCGGGCAGTGACGATTGGTTAGGTTAAGTTGTGATATTTTTGTTAGTTTTAACGAAAATATCATGACTGAACCTAACCAATCGTCAATGGGCAGATAACGGAAAAGTACCCATATTATATATACGCCTTATAATACACTGACTCTTTTGCTCGCACCGCCAAAAAGTAACGAAGGGTCGCGCTTGCTACATTTATCAAACACATACAAATATCCATTATGTGAAAACTTCTGTTTCCCTTTCTTACTTGATATATTTTCAGACATTTATGCTATTAAGGGCAACAACACAACTTATCTGAAAAGACAGACAGCACTTCAGGTTAATAACCAAGTATTACTACTTAATACTTAATACTAATTAACGGCGGCGCCAAACCGGCTCCGCGCCCAAACGGCGGCGCCAAAACGTCCAGCGCCAAAATGTCGGCGCCAAAACGTCCTAGATGGGCTATTGGGCCCTTAAAGAAGAGAAATAATGAACTAACCGACGATCCAAAAGAAATATCTGAAGCATTGAGAGCCCAGTATGAATCAGTTTTTAGTACCCCGAAAGGTGACAAAGCGATACCTGACATAGATACATTCTTTGAAAAGAAATTGCAAGGAGAGTGTATAACAGACTTTGATTTTACCCCAGAAGAGGTAGCGAGAGCTATAGGACAAATGAAACCACATTCAGCTGCAGGTCCGGATAATTGGAACGCATTATTGATTAAAAACTGTAAAAATGAAATAGTTACACCTTTATACTGGATATGGAGAAGATCCCTAGACACTGAAGAAATACCGAGTATCTTGAAAAGAGCAAACATTGTCTCTATATATAAAGGAGGGGACAGATCTCAAGCAAAGAACTATAGACCAGTATCATTACGTCCAACCTCACCAAAGTATTTGAAAGAAAAGTTAGAGAGAAAATGTATGAATTTTTGGAGACACTGGAAAGATTCAACGAAAATCAGCACGGATTCCGATCAGGTGGATCATGCCTATCACAACTAATAGAACACTATAACAATATCCTAGATGCGCTGGAAGGCAATGACAACTACGATATCATATACACAGATTTTGCTAAAGCTTTCGACAAATGTGATCACTGTATAAGCACATAAAATGAAACATATGGGAATAACAGGCAAAGTGGAAAAATGGATCTACAACTTCCTCACAGAACGTCTACAGGTCTTCAAAATTCAAGGTATATCATCATCAGAATCGGTAGTACGCAGCTTAGTACCACAAGGGACAGTACTGGCCCCACTCCTTTTCATTATCATGCTAACAAACATAGACAGCGGAGTAAACAGCAACAGTATAGTAACATCCTTTGCAGACGATGCAAAGATCAGCAGAAAATTCAGCGATGAAAATGAAGTGGAGGCCTTGCAGACGGACACGAACAAAATATACAAATGTTCAGAAGACAACAACATGACTTTTAACACCGAGAAATTTCAGCTGTTAAGATATGGTAAAAAAGGGGAACTTACACAGACTGCATATTATGCTCCTGATAGACAGGAAATTCAGAGAAGCACGAAAGCGATCGATCTGGGGGTAATAGTGAGAGATGATGCGAAATTCGGAACACAAAATCAGATAGCGATAAATAAAGCAAAAAGAGTCGCGGGACAGGTACTAAGACGTTCAAAAGAAGGGACAGGACAGTAATGATTCCCCTGCTAAAATCACTGATTATACCAAAACTTGAATACTGCTCAGTTTTGACGTCCTCATATAAAAAGGAAGAAACTAATAAACTAGAAGAAACGCAGAGATATTTCACAGCAAAGATTAATGGCTGCAAAGAACTCAACTATGGGAAAGACTACGTGAACTAAATCTGTACTCCCTGAAAAGAAGAAGAGAGAAGTACGCAATAATCTACATATGGAAAATGATCGAAAAACTGGAACCAAACCTAAAACTAAACCGAATTACCATTCAAACAACATCGGAAAATAGGAATGGCAGAATGTGGTGTTTCCAAATTAAAGGCCCGAAAAGGGACCCCCTCAACTCTGAAGGAAAATAGCTTGGTTGTCAGGGGGCCAAGACTTTTTAACCAGCTTCCAAAGGACCTCAGAAACGTTACAGGGGTCAAAGTTGAAGTCTTCAAGAAAAGACTAGATGCCTGGCTGAGGACGGTACCAGATGAGCCGGGTGTACTTCGCTATGTACGGTGGAGAGCGTAAGAAAGCAACTCACTCCTCCACCAAGCCAGACCTAGACCTTGACCTTCGTGTGAAGAGAGACCAACGCACGGAACAGCAACAAGGTTAACAAGGTGTGTATATATATATATTAGTACATATATTTTTTATGCAGGAAGGAGGGGGCCAAGAGCGAAAGCCGGCAAAAACGACGCCCATATAGAAGATAGCGAAAATCAAGGTTTAGGGTATGTGCGCGCGCGATCGTATTAGTCAGATATCTGAGAAGAGGAATATGTAATATTGTAATGCTGTACTACAGTCGGGGAAACTTATTCACGAACTATAATCTCGAGCTTAAAGTTGAAAGGTAGATTACAGTCAATACATTAATATTCATTAAAAAAAAGAAGAGAGAAACATCTAAAAATGGAAAACGTTGTAACTAACCTATTCTCATGTATTTCCTTCAAGGCTCTATGTTTCTCATGCCTTTTTTCATCTATGTTTATCTTTGTTAATCTTCGAAGAACATTTTTATGATAGTCTGCCTAGTTTTATCTGTTTCAAGAGCTTGTTGCGTACTTAAACATAGTCGTAGTTTGTTTTTATAAGAAGACAACAAAAATTCACGGAAAAAAGATCTCCAGTAATACTTTTGCGTCAAAATAGGAAAAGCATAAGAGCAGTTGTTAAAACTTTAAGTATCTCCGAGGGTGCTGTGGAAAGGACCATTATGTAAAGGCTGCGAGGCAACTGCAAAGTTAATATCCATTAACAAACAAGAACGACTTCGGAAAACTTCTAAAAATAAAAACCCTTTTAACTTCAAACCGAGTTAAGACCTCGGAAATCACTGTACGCAGAAGTGTGGGAACATCGTGGAATCAGGTGAATAACATCAATATATCATAATTATCTCGAAGCAAAGAAAACTCCCTTCCCCACCAAATTCTTTTCGGGGGCAAGGCACTCTCAAAAGCTGAGATAACAGTTCTATTAAAAATGTATGGAATTATGTGGGAGAGGATTAAGTACGGCGAATAGAAACATTTGTGGAATATTGTACAGAGGATATGGTATACAATTTGCAGAGCCTTTTTTTCATAAATTTGTGTCTTTAATGCCATAAAAATATGGCCATATCCAGAAGGAAAGGGTGCATGGCTAATAATGATAAACATTCAGGAGGTCCAGAAACTCGCATGGCGTTCAGGACACTGCTCTTCTGAACTCTCTAACTGCATGCCTCATCCTTATTAAGGAGAGCACGCAGTACCACATTCTCATTTCTTTTCTGTCCAACTCTCTAATGCAAGGGTTAATCGGTATTTTCAGTCTTTCATTTACTCAACTGGTGAACTCTGGAACAATTTTCCCAAGTCCATCTTTTCCTTTGTCTATAATCTCCAATCTTTCGAACGCACAGTGTCCAGGCATCTCGAAAATCTTGGATCGTGATTTTGGCTCTCTTCTTCTATGGAGGACGTTTTAGAGGGTATTCGCCCTTGGCCCCTCCTTCTCGCATAAAAAAACTAATGCAGCGCATTGTTCTAACTCCTGTATTATTATTACCAACATCATAGGAATTCGAACCCCCGATCTCAGTGTCTTCACTTCGCTTATCAGGAAGCGCTATTACGAACTGAGCTACAGATGGTGGCTTGCAGGGATATAGTGTATATATATATATATATATATATATATTATATATATATATATATATATATAATATATATATATATATATATATATATCAAACGTTTTTGCTATACTGTTGTTTGTAATAAATATTAGAGATTTCCATGACATTTTGCCTTAAAAACTTTCAAATTTAAGCATATCCAGGCAGATGATAGTCAGTGTATCCAGGTTTTAATTTCCATCCAATAATATATATACTGTAAACGGTGAGCCAAAAAGGTATTCCCCAAATAATTTATTCCACATTTTTTTTTGGGGGTACACCTTTTTTTATCACCCTGTATTACCCTTTATGAATGTACACTGTACATCTTACTCTTCTAAGTTTTTAATAGTTTTCAAAAGTTACATGTTTCGTCCATAATTTTTTTAATAAAACTTCAGGCCAAGTGGTCATTCATATAATAATGTAGTTTATTATATATATATTATAATCATTACTTCAAATTTTATAAACGACGTTGAAGGCTTCTTTAGTTTTTCATAACAATGCTGAAGTGGCTTCAAACGTGAAGTGGAAAATGAGAATTGTGTGTAATATATATATATATATATACACACAGTGGACCCCCGTTTAACGATCGTAAATGGTGCAAAATAAACCATCGGTACACGAAAAAATCGTTACACGAACCCATTATAACATGTAAATGGCCTAATTGGTGCAAATTTTTCGAAAATACACTCTTGCAAGACTTAAAAACACTAATTTTCCATGTTAAAAGGATATTTTAACAATACATGATATTTTAACACCAAAAATGTATTATAACTTATTTTGCTCTAAATAAATAAATAATTAAAACAATTAAATAAAGAAATAAATAAATAAATTATTTACCTTAGGTTGGTGGAGTGTAACATGGATGAAAATCGATGGTGGTAGTCGTGGGGTTGGAGGAGAAAATTATTGTTTGAAAGGAGAATCTCCTTCCATCGTGAATTTGGCGCGATCGTTCAAAAATCGTTACACGGAAATTAATCGTTACACGGGCAATATATTCTCAATGAGTTTGATCGTAACACGAACCAATTGGTAAGCGGGGTCCACTGTATATATATATATATATATATATATATATATATATATATATACTGTATATAAAACAAAGATTTTTAATGCATCTATTTTTGAGGGGTGCGTACCAGATAATTTCCAGTTAGCAAATGTAACGCCTATTTTTAAGAAAGGCAATAAAGGTGCGGCGGGAAATTATAGGACGATCAGTTTAACGTCTGTTGTAGGTAAGCTACTGTAATCGATAATTAATTAGGGATCGTATAGTCGAACACTTAGAATTGCATAACTTGATTAGAAATACGCAGCATAGTTTTAGGCGAAACAAATCTTGCTTAACTAATGTTTTAGAATTTTTCTAAAGTGTGGTTGAAGTTTACGATAGCCGGGCGGTAGATGTAGTATATTTAAATTTTCAAAAAGCGTTTGACACCGTACCCGACAAAAGACTCGTTGAAAAAACTAAGGCTCATGGAATCAGGGTTGTAGTAATAAATTGGATAGAATAGTGGTTGCAAGGTAGGAAACAGAGGGTGGTCGTTAATGGAGCGGAGTCTTCTTGGGCTAATGTAGCGAGCGGCGTTCCTCAGCGTTCTGTATTGAACCCTTGCTTTTTCTTATATATGTTACGACCAAACAACGAAATTGCTCAGTGAGCGAAAAAAACAGCCACAACGCGTTGTGGATGCACCTAAGTGACCACACACCGATGTTAGATATTTTTTCGCTTCATGGCAATTCTGAAACAACCACACAGCGTTGTGGACGATTCGGATATGACCACAACGCGTTGTGAACGATTTGAAAATTATTGAATGCCAAGTTAGGTTAATTGAATGCCCGGTTATGTCAACTGTACGCCCTTGTCGGTTGGTTAGGTTGTCGTCGTGATATTTTCGTTAAAACTAACGAAAATATCACGGCTTAACCTAACCAATCGACAAGGGTGTACAATTAACCTAACCGGGCATTCAGTTAACCTAACCGGGCACTCAGTTGACCTAACCGGGCATTCAATTAACCTAACCAGTTGGTTAATTTTTACATTTACGTCTCATTCTAACGTTGCTTAAAATTAATCGAAACATACGGGAAAATTACTGATAATCATTTTTTAAAGGACTAACTTTTTTCTAGCATATCTGCTTAACTTTGCTTTTTAACCGATGAATACGTCGTGTTTATATCATTTCAATATACGTCGTGTTTAAATAGAGTCTGATGAAAGACATCGGTGTTTGGTCGTTTCAAATCATCCACAACGCGTTGTGGTCATATCCGAATCGTCCACAACGATGTTTTTTTCGCTCACTGAGCGATTTCGATGTTTGGGCGTAACATATATATTAACGAGTTAGATGTCGACCTAGTCAGTAGTTTCAAAGTTTTCGGATGACACGAAGTAAGTTGGATGGTAGGCCGATAAATGACGAAGACAGAGGTAAAATTCAGGAAGATCTGAATTGGTCGTTCACAATCGTTGATTGGTCAGTCACATGTCAAGTGAGATTTAACGTCGATAAGTGCAAAATTTTATATATAGGTTCGCGTAACGGGAATTTTGCGTATAGTATGTCAGGGAAGGAGTTGGCAAGCATATATCAGGAAAAGGATTTAGGAGTTATAGTCACTGGTGAATTGAAAGTAGCGAAACAAAGTACAGCAGTGGTCAATAAGGCGAACAAAGTGCTAGGTTTTATAGCTAGGAATTTTGAGTACAAATCGCGGGATATTATTATTCCTCTTTAGTAGGATGGGCGCAAAAGGAGAGAGTGCAATGCAATTGCAAATGTTGATCACTGCTACAAAGGAAATGTTGCATAAGGTTATGCAACAAGGGGTAGGGGAATGTTGCAAGATGTTATGCAACTAAGGGGGAGGGGGAATGTTGCAAGAGCAAAGAGGGGTTATGCAACTTGGCGGCGGAGTTATCCGCCAAGTTGCAATGAACTCCCGCTGAGGGAGACCTCTTTGCGGGAGAAGGTGGGACGACCTCACCCCCCAAAGGGGTATACCTAACCTAAGAGAGAGAGGAGAAGGAGAGGAAGAGAGGTGTTCGCCTGGCAGGAGCCAAGCGCATATTAAGACTTCAGCCGAGCGGCCGTTGTCTTAATATGTTCCTAATCAGCCAGTTGGCTCATCTGGCTGAGCTGCCAGATTGCGCTATTTATTTAATTAAAGCATATATTCAGGCTTAATCCGCCAGTTCTTAACCAGCCAGTTGGCTTAGAAGGCATAAATGGCTTGTTCAGGTGTACATTGTTAGGGCTGAGTTGCCAGATTGCGTTATTTATTTAATTAAAGCATATATATGGCTTAACCAGCCATTTGACGTAGATTACCTAGAAGGCAGATGTTATATATATATATATATATAATATATATATATATATATTTCCTTTTCAACTGCCATATTGCGCTATCCAGATATTTTTGACATTTGGCTTAGAAAGCCGTCAGCCATTTTAGAAGGCAGCCATTTGATATAATTAAATGTCGTGCACAACCAAAAGAATTAAATAAAACACCATTACATCATGCTGTTTATTTAGACGAATTAATGGATTCAATTTCACGAAATATATAGAAAATAAATATACAATCAAACAATGGAATGTATACGATAAAAAATTATAATAGCATAAGAAATACGAACGACGTCTATATAAACAAAATAGAAAATAAATATACAATCAAACGATGGAATATATATGATCAAAAAATAATAATAGCGTAAGAAATACGAACGAGGATATATATATAATAAAAATATACAAAACGATGTAGTATGACCATCAATATATTAGTACAAGATATATATATATATATATATATATATATATATATATATATATATATTTCCTGTACTAATATATTGATGGTTATACTACATCGTTTTGTATATTTTTTATTATATATATATTCCTCGTTCGTATTTCTTACGCTATTATATTAAATAATTAACTATATTGAAAATAAAAAATAATAATACACAAAACTAAGAAGTAGAATCAGCAGCATATTAGTACAGAATATATACGCACAATTATATTGAATAATTAAATATATTGAAAATAAATATACATCAAGATACTTTATGTTCTACGGCGCAAAACACTAAACTCACACGTGATCGAGTCTACATTCACATCATTATTGCTTTACACTACACGGAAAATACGTCCAATCATTACATCACCGCTCGAGGTGTGCGGTCGCCTATACTTGATATAAATGTCCTCATATCGTTCAATACTATTTTTGTGCCCACTTTACATTCGGTTGGCAGGTTATCTTCAAACACGGCTAGAACACAATCAAAAGCACGCACAAAGAGGTCATCACTATCCACAACATCATTATTAAATACAAGTTTATAAACATTCCTTTCCAAACGAGGGTTTTTTTCTTACTGTCCCGAGCTTTTCACGGGATATTTCGAAGAGTCTAAACCAGCAGTTCCCAACCTGAGGGGCGCACCCCCCAGGGGGGCGTTTGATATTCATAGGGGGGCGTGAGGTGGTCAACGGTCAACAAATGCCATTCAAATATATATTCCCAAAAATATATATGGCTAATTTACTTCGTTAGGGAAAACTTGATATCCGTTATCTCATAAACACATGAGCTTTGATGTTTTTTATTTTTAATCCTATAATTATCTGGATTCTAGACGTCCATATGGAACTGATGAAAACTTTCGCCTTTTTTGGGTATGGGGGGGGCGCCATGGATACAAGGTTGACCAAAGGGGGGCGCAGTGCCAAAAAAGTTAGGAACCCCTAGTCTAAACCTTTTAAATATGCATCCAGCTCTAGACCATTCTCGCCTTGTTCATTCCTACATTCGATAAATCCGTCGAGCAGAGCGTTGTACGCGTATTGAAGAACCGTGTCAAAATAAATCAAATCCTTAACACGAGCGTCTAATATAGGTTTCAGCTTGCAGAATCCGATGATTTGAAACATTCTGTCGAGGATGAAACGGTTTCACGTAGGGACAAAAACGTTATTATCAGATGCATTCTTGCACATCAGACGTATATCAATGCACGGCTGATCGTTATTTATACACAACGTACAAACAACGGCATATGAGAGGGGCATCACTAATCTGTTCTCTTCTTGTACCTACACGTACAGGTACCTTATGACGGTCCTCACCTCACTTCTCAACTATCACGAAGACTATTCATCTCCTCAACACTTAAATTAATGATATCACGTTTGCTTGCATGCCTGCAAATCGTTTCAAGTACATAGTTAATGGTGCCGGTTTCACGCCTGAACAAGCGCAATGACTTCGTCACGGACACATCGTACGCGACATTGAGAATGCTTCTCAAAGGAAGTTCCATCGTATTCGCACGTCGAGTCAGTTCAAGCTCTGAGATGACTATGAGCCACAGGTGGGCGGATCGGCTCGACGGGCAGAGTGAGGTACGCTGATGAAACGTGTACGGGTTTGTTCGAACTCGTATGTTTCGGAGGGGTGATGTATACGGGTGGGCCCTACAGGATGTGGAAAAAATGTGTTTTTGCTTAAAATCATTAAAGATAAGGGGGAGATGTTCTCAAAATTTGTGCATAAAGTAATATGGTGCAATTCGACAAAATAATCAGTGCTCAACGAGTAGCAAGATGAAATTTTGTTCCACAAAGGTGTATATGACGTTAATTCGTTAAAAGGTAATGAGCATTCAGTTATTGTAATTGACGATCTCATGTTGGAAATGGATAAAACGTTTGCCGAGACATTTACAGTGTTCTCCAACCATCTTAACATAAGCGTATTCTTCATCAATCAGAATCCATTTTTCAAAAATAGATACATGCGCGATGTGTCGTTAAATACACAATATCTAGTCTTATTCGCACGATGTAGAGATGTGTCACAAATTGGGGTATTTCCCAATCAAATGTTCCCGAATCAGCGTAAGGTTATGGATATTTGCTTTGTGACCTTCACCCGAGAAACACGTTTAGGGTGCTTGTAAGAACGAATATATTCCCAAACGAACCTGAAACAGTGTAAATTCCAGAATGACAAATAGGTTGAAGAAATATCGTGAATTAATAAAAATCTATCAACGATTGCCCCGGGCACTGCAACAGATGTTTGTTAAAAATATGGACTCCGACTTTTTAAAATGCATCTGAGAAATCTGTCTTAATGTTATAAAATGTAATGTGCCAATGAAACCCCCTCAGAAGGCTCTCTTACGTCGTCGTTACAGGAACATAATACGTGCGCTCGCTCATAAAAATCAAACTGTGGGTAAGAAAAAGCGAATTATTGTATAAAGAGGGGGATCATTCGTCCCCATCTTATTTCAGTTTAGGGGTCTGTGTATTGTACATCATAGTTTTCATTACTTTCAAGTGAATCAATAATGTTGTTGTAGTGTTCTATTAGTTGTGATAGGCATGATCTGCCTGACAGAAACCCGTGTTGGTTATCACTGAATTTTTTCTGAGTTTCCAAAAAGTCAGATTTTCTGTCTAACTATTCTTTCAAATATTTTAGTGAGATGAGATGTAAGCGATACTGGCCTATAGTTTCTGGCCTCGGATCGATCTCCTCCTTTATATATTGGGACTATGTTCGCGCTCTTCAGGATGCCCGGTATTTCTCCCGTGTCTAATGATCGTCTCCATATCCAGTATAGGGGCTCAGCGATTGCATTCTTGCAGTTTTTGATCAGTGTGGCATTCCATTTATCCAGTCCTGCCGCTGAGAGTGTTTTTAGTTTCCCTCTGGCTTGTGTAATATCATCCGTCGTAAAGTCGAAATCCGTTACACTTTCCCCTCGTGGTTCTTCTTCAAAGAACGCGTTCTATCGCATATCAATTTGTCAATTTTTGGGATACTGAAAGATGATTCGTACTGAGCTCTTAATATTTCAGATACTTCTGTTAGATCATCAGATAAATCACTGCTCTCATTTTTTAAAGGTCCGATAGTCGCATGGTTTTTCGACTTTCTTTTTGCGAAATTATAGAAGTACTTTGAGTTAGCCTTTATCGCTTCTATAGCGTCATCGTCTTCTTTTTCTGTATGCTTCTCGATTAGTTCCTGTATGACGACATCGATACTTTGTAGTTTATCATTTAATATTTTTCTGATGTTGTTATTTTAACAATTACTTAATTTTGCAGTCACTCTTTTTCTCTTTCGGAACAATACCCTGTTTTGTCTTTCGAACCTGCTTCTCTTTCCTCTTTGTTGTATCTTTGGGACATGTTTTTCCACAATTTCTAACATCTTCTCCTCTAACGTCATTAGCATCTCCTCCGTTGTCTTGGCCTCGTAAATGGTTTTCCAATCTATTACTTCCATGCTGGATGTCACATCTTCCCAGTTTATAGCTTTGGAGTGAAAATTAAAAATTTCGAATTTGCTTCTTTCTGTTGTGCGTGTTCTTTCCTTTCCTGTTGCCTTTATATTATTTGTTATTTCAATGATGTTGTGGTCTGATATCATAGTTGGGGATATTTCTACATTATCAATTAGATTACTGTTGTTTGTGAATACCAAATCTAGGCAGTTATTTTTCTTGTGTTTTCTGTTATTTCTTGCGTTAACATAAATTCATCAGCTAAAGCTAGTAGCATTTTTACCTGCTCCTGGTCTTCTCGTGTGCCCTCCTTGTCCTGGTGTATACACATATTTTTTCCTATCTTTTTATATTTCATGAATGGGAAATTAAAATCACCACAGAGAAAAATATTTGGGGTTGGAGAGTGTAGATCTTTTATCAAGTTTCTTACCTCTGGTAATGGAATCTGAAAATTTTGAGGTTGGCGTGTTTGGGGGTCCATACATTACAATTCGTGCCATATTTAATTTTTCAATTTTTGCTGCTACACATTCTACGTAGTTGTTTGAGGTACTTATAGCCATTTCTGCTATGTGCCTTTCGCTTGTGTAAATAGCACATCCTCCTTTACATCTCACTGTTCTGTCGGCTCGGAGGATGTTATACTTGTTATAGTTGCCAATTTGCATTTCTTTTTTGTCAATACAGGACTTACAATTTTCGCAGTTCGCCTGGCAGTCCTTTAGATGAGTTTCCGTAAGGCATGCAAAGTCTGCTCCGGCTTCTTGCATGAGTCCATTCAGGTATACAACTTTGTTCGTGGAATGGTTTGATTTAAGGCCCTGTATGTTGGCTAGGATTATTTATATTTTTTTCCTCTTTCTTTTTCGCATAGAGGTGGTTCCGATTTGTTTTCCAATGGGGGTGCCGGTTTCGTTGCCTTGTGGTCCTCCGAGAATTCACCTCTTTTTATCTTTGTCGATACCTGTTGTCCCGATAACGCATGAAGTGCCTTTGTTCGTACCTTCTGTCCGGCTCTCGGATTCCTATATTTATATTTGTCAGCTGGTTTTGTATATATATGTATATACGCTCACACTGTGTATATATATATATATATATATATATATATATATATATATATACACACGAGGGTACTTCATTAAGTATCCGCACTTTTTATTTTAGTGATAATATAATATATATAATATATACTCGTAATAACGAGCCAAACTGAGATCTATAGTCTTATTTAGGCTAGCAACAGTATAGGCTTATTTAGGATACTCGAAGCTGTCACATATCGTACGAGTAGTGATCATGGCTGCGCCGCTTTCAATTTGTACTCTGGAAGAACAGAGATCCGTGGTTCGTTTTTTGTGGGCAGGTGTGAAAGGAGCTGAAATTCACATGTGTTTATGTGCTCAGTATGGGAATAATGCGTTACCATGACGAAGTGTGTACGAGTGGATTCAAATGTTCAAGGAAGGTCGGACATGTGTACAGATGCTCAGCGCTCAGAACGACCGTCAACATCAACCAGTGGTGACAAGCAGGAAGAAGCCAGAGCCATGATTTTCGATGACAGAGGAATAACAATAAAAGAAATTGCATCTTCATTACACATCAGTCAAGGGTCAGCCTATTCGATAGTTCATGACATTCTTGGCTTTCACAAGGTTTGTGCAAGATGGGTGCCCAAACAGTTGACAGAAGAGCACAAGCGTAATCGTATGGACGTCTACTCTCGTCTTTTGGCGCTGTATCATAATGAAAGTGAAAACTTTTTGGAGCGCATTATCACTGGAGATGAAACCTCGATCCATCACTATGAACCAGAAAGCAAACGACAGAACATGTAATGGAAGCAGCCAACATCTCCCGTTGCAAGGACGTTCAAAGCGCAGCCGTCAGCAGGTAAAGTTATGCTAATACTGTTTGGGATACACGAAGCCCTATCCTTGAACATTATCTAGAGCGTGGAACTACAGTAACAAGTGCATCGTATTCTAATATGCTTCGGAATGAGTTAAAGCAAGCAATTCGCACAAAACGGAGAGGAAGATTGTCGGGAGGTGTTATTCTGTTACACGACAATGCGCACCTCATACCGCTGCACATACTAGAAAATGCCTTCAAGAACTTAAATTTGAAGTTCTCGACCAACCAGCCTACAGTCCAAACCTGGCGCCTTCTGATTTTTACCTGTTTGGACCACTAAAAGACGCTTTGAGAGGTCAGCGATTCCAAGGCGATGATGACCTGAAGGAGGCAGTGCATGACTGGCTACGCACACAGCCAAAAATATTCTTTTGTGATGGCATTAGGAAGCTTGTAGATCGCTGGACTAAGTGTACTGAGAAACAGGGATGCTATGTTGAGAAGTGATGTGTTTATAATCTATCAGATGTGAAAATAAAATTGTGAAATCCTAGCCCCCCCTCTGATAGGCCCTGATTCAAGTAAATACCCGTTATTATTTTTTATTTATTTATTTATTTATTTATATAATGTCAGATGATTGTTATATTTTATTAGGTGATTGGTCATTGGATTTGTTATGAAAGAGTGTAAGAAAAGTTTTTGGGGGGGGGGCGGTCAGTAGAGCTCCTGGAATGCATCCCTATTAAATACATGTAATAAATGGCTTTTTCTGTGCAACCCCGGCATAAAGCGAGGGCGACCTTTATTCAAAAGGAAAAAGGAATGATTTGAAAGGATAAAACTAAACAGATGAAAAACTGTAAAAGAAGTAAAAGAAAAAATTAAATTTAAAGTACACAGTAATAAGAATATCTAAAACAAACTAAACTGCTATACAGTATAAACTACATCGGGTGATTCATATGCTTCCATACAAATGCATATTGGGGGTTCTCTATATAGTTTTGGTATGGTTCCGTTGCGGTTAATTGGGATTTAATGGGATTCTTTGAATTTCCATTTGTAGTGAATGACAAACTTTTTCTAAGGAGTTTGTTCCTTCTGGTTCTTTGTATGGGATGGTATTCTAGTTCTATGAGAATGTTTCTTCTAATGGAAGTTCCAGGTGAAGTTGGAGGATCGTACGCAAATCGCGTCGCGGTCACCGCAGTGTGCGGGGCTCCCATTCTGCCAATGTAAAAATTACACGCGACTTGAGTCGTCACGACCCAAGTCGACAGTGGTGAGTCACAAGACGATCCTGAGTGCGGCTGGCCTAAACGTCGTTCGGTTCTAAGAGAACTGGTTGGTGGAGTCTTGTTCCTTAGGGCAGTAGTTCCTGGTACAGTAGAAAGTGAGAAAGCTATGAAAGCAAGAATAAGACTGTTATGCGAAAACGAAAAATGTGAGTGAGATGGATTATGCAAATACACATGTTTAAGAAATTGTGAAGCACACTTTACTGTACATCCACTCCATTGGAAAGTAACATATTAAAATGTTCCATGAGAGATGTTTTTGCAGGAGAAGCGAAGATGAATTTTATTTCTCGGTCAGGGTTTGTGTAAAAAAAGAGCTTAGAAAGTTGATATAGTTAAGTTCCTGTTGTCCAAAAATTCAGAAAGGGAATTTTCAAGGAGTGGGTGAGAGCTATGCAACCATATGGTAAAGTAAAAATGTCCAGCGTGAAGCAGTGAGATGTTTCGGGACTCAGCGTTTTCACATTCCAGAACCACATTCAGTGTAGTAGACTCACTAAACTGTATTTGATTCTTATTTCGAGTAAAAGATGGGTGAAACTGCAGTAGCGCAGGCAAGGGGGGGGCCCAGGGGCAAGATGGGCTTCTGGATCCGCCCTTGACACATATACCTGTGTGTGTGTGTGTGTGTGTGTGTGTGTAGATCAGTGCTGTTGGTAACGATCGCTGGCTTGGGACCCCCCTTTACAAAATCCTGGCTGCGCTCCTGGGTGAAAGTCTTGTTTCACTCTTCTAATACAAGTAGTAAGATCTGTTGAGCTTATGTTCCTAAAAATTTGGATTCAACAGATTGGAGAATTCGCCAAGTGTATCACAGTAGGAGCACTACAATGATGTGTGTTCTCGATCTTTACGCAATCATCAATAGAGTGTATCGGCAAATAACTTTGACGATCTGATGCCACCCCTAAATATATATAGGTCCAAGAATTACAACCATGTAAATGTTTTCTGTGGTGGTTCGTACAGGTGGATGATTCACTTTATAAAGAACCATTTGCCCCTCCAGAACTTTCAAGGGTCGTATGACAACAATTCGGAGTAGGTTAACCATGATTTAGCAAGACGGAAGTAGAAGGGTATTGTTGCCTTTGACATGGTATAAGGAAGGAGTGGTTTTACCTTGTATTCAGCATTATTTAAGATTTTCAAATAAAATTCAGGTGAAAATAAAAAGAATCCAGAGATCCGCGCAAAGCATTGAGAAAAGCAGATTTTAAAGTGTTCAATCGGGAGTGTATGTCTTCCATATTAACTCCTAAATGTTGTGCTAACACGTTCATGAAAGTGATATAGGATTTCTTCTTCTTGTTCCCGTGTTGATTAAGGAAGTACGTTTCGACGCTGTCGTGAAAATCGTTGTTGTTGTTCTTCTTGAGAAGTGATCCACATTCTCTCAGAGATGAAATGTGATATATCGATGCATTGAGCATCGTTATATAAGGATTAAATTGTAGCCAGGTGTTTCTCATTGTTTTACAACTGTTGAATGTGCTGTATGATGTTATTCACTTAGTTTTAATAGTAATTCCAAATGAACAAGTCATGAAGTATTCCGCAACGTTTATTAATCCTCGTTTCCCTCGTTGATGGCTCTTCTCTTCTTCCGGGAGAATATGGGTGAGTGGAATTAAGGCCTGTTGCGAATTGATCAACTGCATCCTTAATGTTTTTATTGTCCTTCGTGGAACAGGAACTTCCTGCAACATCTTTGGGGTAGTTGTTTGGTCATTTTCTATCGTGGTTATGGCAGTATTAGTCTATAGAACCTTCCTAATTTGTTATCCAGATTCCTCAATGTCCGCAAATTAGGATTTAGTTCGACCTTTATACTGAATAGATAAGTGGATTCAAATGAAACGATCTCTACTAACCGCTGAAACAGGAGTCCGTTCTGTAGATTTGCAGCCTCCACACTTAATTAAGCAGACCCACAACATAAAAGAGAGTCCGCAATTCATTTTCCTACTCAGTTAACAGAAAGCCCCACGAGTCAAAAAGCTTAATTAAATTAAGTTGAAAAATATATGCTGAAAATTAATTATACTGATTTTAAATTACATAAAAAGTTGTTGCTAATTAAAATTAATCTGATGAATATGAATAATATGATTCTGATAGATTTATTGGATCATGACTTAACCTAACCAATCGTTAGGTCAACTGTATGCCCTTGATGATTGGTTAGTTAAGTCGTGATATTTTCGTTAGTTAGCCTTATGAGGCTAACTAACGAAGGCTGGGGGCCCTGATCTTCAGGTGATCGATTTATTTATTACTCGTTTTTATGTATTGAATAATTTAGTACTATTATTAAGCGATAATTAGGACCAGTGAATCCAATTTAAATTTAAACTCCATAAAACTCATTCGTTTGTAATTTAAATTTAAAGACCACTGACCTGTTGAAACTTAAGTAAAAGAACTTAAAAAGGATTAAAGCTTATTTTAGCAAGGATTAGCAGCTTAGTAAGGATTAATTAGTTTGGATCACCTGAAGATCAGGACCACCAGCCTTCGTTAGTTAGCCTTATAAGGCTAACTAATGAAAATATCACGACTTAATTTAACCCATCGTTAAGTCAACTGTACACCCTTGACGATTTGTTAGGTTAAGTCGTGATATTTTCGTTAGTTAGCCTTATAAGGCTAACTAACGAAGGCTGGGGCCCTGATCTTCAGGTGATCCATTAGTTCTACTGATACACGAGGAATGATACTAAACAATTATTTTTCCGAACATAAAGGTTAAAGAGGAGGAGGAAATTCGAATCCGTTCACGTCAGTTGTCATAGGCTTTTACATCAATTATATTTTTATGAATTTTCTCAGTTCCTTTTAATCCTAATTATAGGAATTATTAAAAATATTAACTCTTAATTTATTGATGAGGTAATGTTAGGCTTCTTATATATATATATATATATATTTCATATGAGGCTAGGAAGAAGTGGCTAAGCGACAAAAGTAAAAAAGTCAGAAAACGCAATTAAAAGTTGTACCAATTACGTTTTCTAGTCCGGCATCATAGGAGAAATTCATATTTTTCTATTTCTACAAACCATAATTCATATTTTCTCTCTACAGGCCATAATGTCTGTGAGCAAGGAAGAACGAATCCAGATAATTCTACTCATAGGAAATCGGAGTCAAAGAGAGGCCGCTGCTGAATTTAACAGACTGCATCCAGACCGCGAGCTAATAACACAGAGTTGTGTTAGCAGACTTGTTGCAAAGTTTAAGGAAACAGGATCCATAGAAGATAAACCACGCAGTGGACCTTCAAGGAGGTCCACTGACGATGATACAGCGACTGCTATCCTGGCTCATTTTAACAGAAGTTCAGTAAGTCTCTTCGGCGATTGTCCGCCGAGACAGGAGTGTCGAAAAGTAGCATCCATCGCATTCTTCAGGCTCACAAATGGCATCCATATAAACTTCAGATCCTACAGAAATTAAGCGAAGATGATCCAGACCGGCAGATGGAATTTTGTGAATGGGCTACGGAATAATATGCTCGGGATGCCAATTTCCCGTCCACCATTCTGTTCAGTGACGAGGCTGTTTTTTACGGAAATGGTGAGGTAAATCGACAGAACACCCGCTACTGGTCTGAAAACAACTCTCACTGGTATACCTCTTCAAAGGAACAAGGTGCATCTCGGGTGATGGTATGGTGTCGCATTTGGAAGGATCGCATCATAGGCCCCCTCTTTTTCGATGAATATGTCACTGGAGGCACCTACCTACGTATGCTCAAGGAAGAAGCATTTTCCAGTGTCTTGAACGAAGAAGGAAATTTCCCAACATGGTTCCAGCAAGACGGCGCTCCTGCACATTACAGCACCCAAGTAAGGGAATACCTGTACCAACAATTCCCTGGTCACTAGATTTTTATCTCTGGGGCCGCTTGAAAGCGCTGGTATTAATAAATTTTCTATCAGTCATGGCGGATAACTTGTTGAAAATAGTTCATATAATGTAAGGTCAGTGAGGAATTCAACTGTAGATGTTCATAAAATCTATGACAGAGGCAGATCTGTTACTCCTGCAGGAGCACTGGCTACCTAAGCAAGAGCTAAAATTCCTCTCTACCATCCATGATGACTTTATATACCATGCGCCATCAGCAGTAGACTTGTCAGATGAATTAATGTACGGTAGGCCTTTTGGTGGTGTTGCTTTCTTAATAAGGAAAAATTTGTCAAAACATATAAAATTTTTATCAAGCGATAATATAAGGTTATTAGGCATTGAATTACAAGTGAACAATGAGTGCATATTAATTGTAAACTGCTATTTATCATACAACAACGGTAGTAATCTAGATGAATACATTGATTTGCTGTACAAAATCAAGTCATTATCAGATAACCCCAAATATTCTCATTGTATAATAATGGGGGACTTCAAGGCGCATGTGAACTCGGAATTCTTTGTAGAATTGGGTAACATGTGCGAGTCGGCCAAATTAAGTATAAGTGATGTAGATGTATTAGGGGTAACCAGTGGTAATTTTACATACGTTAGTGATATGAGTGGTACCACCAGGTGGATTGATCATTGTCTCACTAGTAATAATCTAAAGGATCGAATTGTTAGAGTTCATATTCTGCATGATTTCCTTCTTTCTGATCATAAACCATTAGAATTATTAATTAATTTTACAAATTTATGTGCAACACGATATAACAAGAACTCAATAGGTAAGAATAATCGCGTTGATTGGTCTAATGTTAATATGCAACAGAGAATAGAATACAAAAACAGAACAGGTCACCTCTTTAATAATTTAGAAATTTTGCATCTTGCCTGTAGTAATCCTTGCTCAAATGATTCTCACTGTAAACTCATAGATAGGTATTATAGTAAGGTAGTATCCCTGTTAAGAGAAGCAGGAAGCACCTTCATTAAATCTTACAACTATCATACTAAGATTATTCTCGGACGGAATGATTTTATTGCCCCCCTGAAGAGGAAATCGAAATACGCCTATGATTTGTGGTGCTTTCATGGTAGACCCAGATTAGGACCAGTATACATGAATATGTGTAGAAGTAGGGGTCAATATAAGGTGGCCATAAGGCGATGTAAACAGGAAGAAGAGTCTATTCGAGCATCACAAGCCTGTGAAGCTCGCATAAATAACGATAATAACAAATTTTCGAAATTTCTTAAGAATCAAACGGGTGTCAAAAATGTCCTCCCTCCGACAATCGATGGGGTGTCGGGGGAGGATGAAATTGCAAAGCTGTGGAAAAACCACTACTCTAACATTCTTAACAGTGTGAGTAGGGATAATCTTAAGATAAATTGCAGCGAAACGACTGTGGAAGGAACAAGGGAAAACACTATGATATCAGTTTCTGAAGTAAAGAGATGAATTAAAGAGTTAAAGGCTGGTTCTGCGTCAGGGGTAGATGACTTATCGAATGAGCACTTAAAATATGCCAATGACGTGGTATGTCTGCATATATCATTGCTCCTGTCAGCCATGCTTGTTCATAGCTATATCCCTGCAGAGTTCATGAGGGTATATATCTTGCCCCTAGTCAAAAGTAAGTACGGAGACATTCTGTCCAGCAATAATTACAGGCCTATTGCTATCGCTTCCTGCTTCTTGAAACTACTAGAAAAACTCCTGTTACTCCGATTAAATGATTTCCTATGGACATCTCCTAATCAGTTTGGTTTCTAAAGGTCCCACTCAACTGACCTGTGTATCTATGTACTTAAAGAAACAATATCTAAATACATCGACAGTAATTCAACTACTTATAGCTGTTTCCTAGATATAAGTGAGGCATATGATAGGGTGAACCACAGTATTTTGTTTAAAAAACTAGAAAACAGGAAGGTTCACATGCACATATTAAATTATTAACATTTTCGTATTCCACCAATCTTTTACCGTTAGGTGGGGCAGTGTACTTACTATCCGAGTGTTTTGGCTCCTCTTGCGAGGTGAGACAAGGCTCCTTGCTCTCCTCTATGCTGTTTAATGTGTATATTGACGGATTAATTGCTTCACTTAATGAGGCAAAAGTGGGATGTTGTATAGATAACACAAGGATAAATAACTTAGTTTATGCCGATGATATGATGTTAATAAGTCCCTCTGTTAAAGGCCTGGATCGGGTACTAAAAGTCTGCGAAGTGTATTTGCAGAAACATGATATTCTTTTTAATGTTACAGAAACTAAGGTTATGCAATTTCAGCCTAAAAGCTGTAAGCAGCCAGCTGATATTAGGTTTAAAATGAAAGGTGAAGTAATTGAGGAAGTACATGAGTTTAAGTATTTGGGTCAAACTATTACCAGCTCCTTGAGTGATGATTCGGATATAAGGAAACAATCTCGAGGCCTTTGTGCTAAAGCGAATATGACTACAAAGAACTTTCGATTCTGTACAAGTGAAGCTAAAGACACTCTCTTTCGTACTTTCTGCAGTAATATATACGGACAGCAACTCTGGGTGAACTATAAAAAAGGTTCTGGCAGAACCCTAAATTTGCTGTACAACAGGTCTTTTAGACTCTTACATAAATTACCCCCGAGATGCTCAGCTTCGCAAATGTTTGGTACCCGCAATGTCCTGAGCTTCCCGGAGGTAACAAGACGTGCTCAATACAGTCTAATGCAAAGAATTAAAAAATCAACCAACCCGATTATCCAAGCTATCCATGAGTCCTTCCGTTTATCCTCTAAGGCCTAAGCTATGGACTTCTTGGTACGAAAACGTCTGTCTGTAGCTCCACTTAACTCCGACATTACTGTATTACTTCTAATCAGTTGTATATATTTCTCCCATTAGTATATGAACCGTCATTGTATTAATAATATTTGAGGGGTCCCGCGTCTTAAGGTACCTAAGCGCCAAAATTAAAATTCGCCAGAAATCACCTCCAAAGTTCAGCAATATTCTCGCAATAGTATCTCTGTTATTAATTGAGCTAGAACGTTCATTATTGGCTAAATTAGAGTTCTAAGTATGCTAATGAAGATGTTGATGAGTTTTTGGAATAGATTTTCATATTTTATATTTTATATATATATATATATTTTTTATTTTTTTTTTCTTATTATGCCGAACTTTGGGCGAACTTTTGGTTGGCGATAGAGGTGAAAAAAGTAGTTCGCTTCATAAGGTTTTCAATCATACTTCTAGTGTCGTAAGGTCATTATAATCCAAAACACGCGATAGAGGAAGGGTGAAAATAGTGATATCCATCAAAAACACGTTTTCGCCTGTGGTGGCGCTTAGGTACCGTAAGACGCGCGACCCCTCATTTGTCATATGGACTCTAGTCTGCCAATAAACCTTTTCATTTTCATTTCATAAACTTCCTCATTTTTTAGAATAATAATTATATTGCCAAAAATCTGTAAGAAAAGAGGCAAATTCTACTTTTAATTACATTTTTACAAAGCTCAACTTCCGGAGACTCCGGCCCAAAATCGGAGACCTGGCAACCCTAATCAGGGCCCTCATGTATTCTTGTTTTTTGCTTTACAGTACCAAATATAATAATAAATTAAATTGAATGCCCGGTTAGGTCAAGTGTACGCCCTTGACGATTGGTTAGGTTTAGTCGTGATATTTTCGTTAGTTTTAACGAAGATATCATTTGGTAATTGAGGTTGGGGGCCCTGATCTTCAGGTGATCCAAAGTTTCTTCCTGTGAAGTTCGGTATATTATAGGTTGAGAAAATTTCTGTAATACTTTGTTTAGTTGAGATTTTATATCTGTTAAGTTTCTTTCATCTCAGTCGTTTTGGTTCTGATTTAAAATACTAGTATCGTCTTCTACTTAATATTCTATTCATGAAGTAGATTTAATTTGGTTTCTATGAACCCTCTTAATTTTATGGGTTTTTAATCTTTTACATTATAGACATAATGGTTTCTTCTTTCTGTAACTATATATGGTCCTTGTTAAGTAGACTGTTAAAAAACTAATCTTTCACCCAGAATTGGGGTCATTTCAATATAAACTATTTCACTTAAAATCAATTCTTTATTATTTTTTTCACATTAAATTTGGTATTAAAAGTTTTAGTACCAAATTAAGGCAGAGGCTTTTAAGGCTGAGGCTCTTTAAGGCTGAGATTCTTTTTTACGTTTTCATAAACTTCACTCATCTTCTCAAAGTGTCGATATTTATACTCAGATCTGTGTAAACGCATCTAAGAGTATTTATCTTCGTCACATGTTCCGTATTTGGTTCTCCACCAAAAAAGAAATGGTTTCTCTTTCGTGCTAGATGTACGTCAAGGATAAGGAGTGAAAAGTTTCTAAGTAAATTCTTAGCGCTTGAATAATAAGTTATTTTGGGTTTGACTTTTTCTAAGTTTCTTGAGGAGAAGTGAGTGAAGAAAAGAGTTATCGTTTTCTCTCTTCTTTCGGGTCCTTCTCTGTGTTTCCCTACATCTCGTGAAGCTACAATGGCTTTTATAAGTACAAGGGGTAAAGGCATTTACACAAGTTGGGAGATCTAAACAGATATTCTGTTTTTATAAACAGTCATTTGGGAAAATCCAAGATTATTTCATTGAAGATTTTACTAATATACCGTATGTCCCACAAAAAAGTATACCCAACTTTAGATTGTACTAACTCCTCCAAAAATTGAGATATTTTGGATCTGTTTGTTTGATTTAATATAGCAAATTATTCTTTGTTAACGTTCAAATTTATTCATGTTTAAACGATTTAGTGTTTAAGCATCTGCTTTTAACTGAAGGGTACAGCAAAATTTGTTGCGCGGAATGATCATTTCTCGCAGGGAGATAGCTCGTGTTGCTTTAACCAATGTGCTACTTTTTACGTCGAAGGATATTGCAAATATTTTTTTTAAATAATTCGAACTTTTGTATCTAAGATACGAGTCATACATATAAATGAAGAATCTGAATTACTAAATTTATAAATAACTTTGAAACCCTTATCATGCAGTTTACACGAAGGCAGCGCGTTCTCATGGTCACAACTTATCTGCAAACTAAAAGCTTAAAACAAGTTCAGAATACCTTCGAAGTGCAATTTGCCGATAGAGCTTCTCCAACTAAACATACAATTTTGAAGAATGTTCGGAAATACAAAGAAGAAGGAACGGTCCTCAATTTGAACAAAGGACGTTCAGGCCATCCGAAGACGGCAAGAACAGACGAGAACATTCAGCATGTTCGGCATTTATTAGAGACATATCCAAAAGTGTCCACCAGGCGAAATGGTACAGAACTCTCACGCATGTTATTTCATCGAATAGTTCGTGAGGATTTGAATTTGTACCCATGCAGAATGGAAATATGACATCAACTCATTGAAGGAGATCTACCTCGCCGCCTAAGATTTGCCCAGTGGTTTCTTGAAAAACCAGAAAGATTCACGGAACAATTAGTGGTTGGAGATGAGGCGGCCTTTTTTATGAATTGTCTAGTGAACAGACAAATCTGCCGTCAGTATGCACCAAAAAATCATCCACCTGACAATCATATCTACGAAAAGAATAACTCTAGACAAAAACTGTCTCTCTGGGTAGGACTGTGCGGTAATGGAGCGGTAATTGGCCCGGTCTTTTACGATGGTAATCTAAATGGTGAAGCTTACCTAGAAATGATAGACCGAGAAATCCTTCCACAAATACGTATTACTTATGGAAACCGATTTAATCGTATTGGTGGGTGCAAGACGGAGCTCCTGCTCACAGGAGTTATTGTGAAGGAACGCTTGCAGGAAGTCTTCCACCAAAGAGTAATTGCTACAGGCCATGACATTGAATGGCCTCCCAGAAGCCCTGACTTGACCCCGTGTGATACTTTTTATGGGGTCATTTGAAAAATAGAGTATTTGCATCACAACCTATCAATTTAGATGATTTGAGGACTCGCATCACAGCTGAAATCAACTTGTTAAAAGACAATCCAGATCTTATCAAAAGAGTGATGGGGAAGATGAGAGCTCGACTCCAGATTTGTATCGATAGGAATGGCGGTCATGTTGAAAGAAAACGAAACTAAGCATAACTTTTGCAAAAAGGAATAAAGAAAAATCTGCTTAAACACTAAATCGTTTAAACATGAATAAATTTGAACGTTAACAAAGAATAATTTGCTATATTAAATCAAACAAACAGATCCAAAATATCTCAATTTTTGGAGGAGTTAGTACAATCTAAAGTTGGGTGTACTTTTTTGTGGGACATATGGTATATTACACAGACATAATGTGCATGGAAGAAGGAACCCTTTTGGGATAATTAAATCCACTATAATCCGAATAAGTAAGGATAAATGGCAAATATTAAAGTTTTTCTTTTTCACGATAGAAGCCCAAATAAAAGTAGGCAACGGGTCACCAGCAAAGAGGCCCCAAAATATAGTTTCCCTCACTTGGGTGGGGTGGGGCACCTATGTTGGGAACCACTGATTTAGGGTTTAAAGCTTACCTAGGCAACTACATTCAGAAACCTCAATATATGTAAGAAACTCGTTGCATTTGCGTCGGATTAAATTCACATCAAAGAAAAAGGGTAACTATTGAATTTTTTCCAAAATCCAAAAGTTAAACCTTAACCGGCAACTTTGGGCGTCCACTTTCAAGGCACTTGAAATACAACTCAGACTGGTCCCCTAAGATAACGTTTACAGAATACACAGACCTAATGTACATTGCCATTTACCATTAATTATTCGGATATGGTGGATTTAATTATCTCAGAAGGGTTTCTTGCTCCATGTACAATTGTACATTAAGTCTGTTTATCCAGTAAAAGTTATTTGTGTAAGAGTTATCTTTGTAAAAGTTATAACATACGCTGTTTGGAGTCTAAATTATGTAGGATATAAAAAAGCACCTAAAATGCTCCTAAAATGACATCTTAAAAATTAAAAAAACGGCTTCTGTAAAGTAGTTCTGTCATCAACCCTAATGATATTTTTAAAAGGATTAGTTACGATTTATAAACAGTTTTATTTGATTTACTCTCATATTATTATTTAAATAAGTATGTAATATAGAAATAAATTTTTATTTTTTCTTCTTCATAATTACAATAAGAAGTCAATAAATATTGAAACTGTAATTGCGAAACGTTTTTAAAATCTGAAGTACTGCGTTTTTATTGGAAGCTCTTGTACAATGTTCGAGTTCCCATCGTCTTAAATTATCTCTGACGTAAAACTTACCGGCACGAAAAATAGTGCAATCAAACGAGACTACAAATGCAAGTTCCGCTTATCAGAATGAATTCAGTCGGTAAATATTCTCGTGTTCGGAGGGTGCGAAAAGGCAATAACTTCATACATGCGGTTATTATTTCTGATGAAAGATCCAGATTGCAGAAAGTCGATCTTGCGTAAAACTGAAACTCGTAATGCGGAATGGCTGGCGGAAGGACGATTTTCTGTGGTCAAGAAATGGCGCTTGAACATCGCTCTGGAATCATTAATTCTAATCATTTCGAAGGGAATGATGGAGGTTTGCGAGTGAAAGGAGGAAAGGCACTGAAGCTGTATGGATGTATTTGTAATTATTTCAAACGTATATTAAACCAGCGTAGAACAAATGTATGTTTAAGTAATATTTAAATCGGGACTCTTGAAACTTAAAATCTTTACACGTATTATCATCCTAATATATATATTATATATATATATTATATATATATATATAATATTAGGGTGTCACTAGGTAATAGGGGGAAAATTAAACGATGGATATTTTCCTATGACACCCCTAAAATTGTTCCATTTGGTGTAAACATACGGAAGAGAAATTTGGTCCTGATTGGTCATCATTTAAAGGTCGCCCTCGTCACTGAAAAACAAGACCCATTTGTTGACGTCAACAAGCTGTTCAGTGTTCACAGCTTGGGCCGAACCAGATAATAAAAAACAAGGCAATTTGGTGAAATAACGAAAGTAAGACACTTAAAAACGCAAAGAATACAAACAGTTTATATATAATCAAAATAGAAGACATAATTTGGCGAATAATGGTACAAAATGGAGAAGCACAAAAGCAAAATTTTGAGAAATAAAATACATATACAGTAGCAGAATAATTGGTGCTCATACGCTGATCAGTGATTAGTTCTTTCGCGTCCTCACTAATGCTGATTTGTTCGGAGCTGGGTGTTGCTTTATGTGGTCAGTGACAACTTGAACGAGGAACTGGAGCTGTTCTTCTTTCACTGTCAACTTTCCGTTCAGCTCCTTCACCAGAGCCACGGCCCGTTCTGCTCTGTCGTTCACCACTGCAAGTTTGGAGACCACATCCCGAGCTTGCACGTATTCAGAGTTTGACGTCCATGAACTGGGATGGTGGAGCAGAAAGCAATCTGGCAACTGAAGTTTGAGAAGAATCCTCGGGTGTTCTTTGTGATCAGTTGCTCCCGTCCTTTGCTGTCACTGAGGAACATAGTATCAAGAACCAAAGGTCGTTTGGCGGCATGTGAGGGGCTTCTTGATCTAACGCTGCAACCATGCTGCACTTCACTTCCATCGATATCCTCTCATCAAAGAACGCCAGACCCACTGCCTCCTCCGAATGGTACCACAGGTGCGCAGACAGCTTCTTGGTGGTACCATCAGAGATCTTCTTGTGCGGGTATCGAAGGAGCGTCCTCATCAATTCCCAATCATTCAGCGGAGCTTCGATGGACAGATGAGCTGTTGCCCACGCTTTCATGTAAACTAGAACAGAAAAGAGGCAGATATCTCGAATTCCGCGTTCCTCAGTGTTCGTCAGTTTAAACTGTCTTCGGAAGAGCCAGATCTTGATGGCATAGAGCCCCTTAGCCATCCATCTCGCCCGGTGCATAGCACCAGGGGCGCGGAAGTTTAGTCCCTTGTATGGAACTCCTCCAAGAAAGATGACGGAAAGATCGAGGAATTCCTGATAGTCATCACGAACTTGAAGTGCTTGTAATTTTGCAAACTCAATGAGCTCCGTTCTATGCTTAAAAAAATAGCTGCTTTGGTGAACGCATCTGTGTCCGCAGTTTGGACTGTTGCTGGTCAATGCGGGTCCAATAATCATGGAAGCGCTTGAAAAGCAGAATTTCTGGACCGGTAGATACTGAATCTAGCGATGCTGCGAATGCCGCCTGTAGCACCAAATGGTGTCTGCACGCGCAGTGTAACAGGTCACGTCCAACTTTTTCTTCCAGAAGAACACAAGTTCCTCCACGGTGGCCTGTGTTTGTCGCGGTTTGTCGAAACACATAGATTTGACATGATCGGTCACTCCCTTCATTCAGGCAATCTATGATGGCATTTGTTTGTGCCAGCGCGGTTCCTGACAGAAGTTTTGGCACCCCGAGGAGCTGCTCTGTCCCGGAGCCAGATACAAGAATATAAGCGGTCAACATATTCTCGTGACGTCAGATCTTGCATGAGTTTTCCGTCCCAGTGAACAGTCAACGGACTATTGCCTTGGAACTCGCTCTTCAGTTGCCGAGCCTTAAGGGTACGGAATTTTTCACGCTGACGATGAATGGATCCACGATTGATGTTGTAGTCGCTAGCATCATGCCCTAAGCTGGAAGCTGCCTCAAACAGCAGATATGTGGCCTTTCTTGACGAGAGTTGCGTGCGATCAAGCGCTGCCGCCAATTCCGATGTCATGATGTTCTTCGTTGCTCTTTGTTTAGACGCTAACGAACCACCACATGCTCCTTTTTCTTCGCTATCATCTGAGCTGGAGGATGAGGACTCCAAAACCGCTTCGTTGGATACTGCCTCCATTTCAGCTGCTGATCGCTTTCTTCGTTTCTCCTCTTCCTCCCGACGTCGAGTACAATCTTTGACTTGGCGCTGATGGGTCATGTCCAAACCTGCCATTGAACCTGGACGTCCTTTCTGGCGCTGCTGCTGAAGGAACTCCCAATCCTCTGGGTACTTGACCAATTTCTCACAATCAGCGTGGGCGATGTCAAAGAGACGATCGAGGCGTTCAATGAATTCTTTTTCTTTCGTCTTGTGTGAATCGCTCGTCCTGAGGCGTGTTTTTTGAGTCCTTTCCACTCCTCGAAGACTTTATCCAGTTTGCTGACGCAGTGTGTCTCGAGTCTGGTTGGAATGTGAGCTTTCTCCCAGAAGGACATCACTGCTCGAAGTGACTTCCTCAACGCGTCACGTATTGTCATTTTCTTTTCATGGTGAAGGTAAAGGAAGTAACCGAATGCTTGCCTGTAGGAAGGAAGCTTGCATCCTTTCACCTCATCAACCGCTGCCCCTAATAGGTATATACACTTCCGGGTTCCATCACCAGAAATCACGTAGCTGAAATGAGAAACGGTGAATCGTTAAGTATTGTTCACTTTATTTCTCAGATATTCAGACACACACAGACACACACACACACATATATAGAGATATATAGATATCTAATGAACGATTATGGAGACGCCGCGCAAGCATTAAACTTTGGAAGGCGGGGGCGACCTTTTATAGTTATTCAAATAAAAAGATTTTTCAGTCACCATGTTTTTTTTACCAATGGAATAGATTCGCGGGGTGTCAGCATGAAAATTTCAAACTTTGCATTTAAGTGACACCCTAATATATATATTAGGATGCTTTCACCCTCCCGTTCCACTTGGCCAGTGAGGATTGTGTAAAAAGTTAAAGTTATTTCAAAATAGGAATATATTTAGACGTCGCCCAGCTGAATTAAAGTTTTCACCCTAAAGGCCTCCACGTCTGGCAGGTTCTGACACTGATAGCCAGGTTCCCCCTGTATTTTCAGCAGGTATTGCCTGTTCTAGACCATTCTTTTACTCATCAAGATATAAAATTTATAAAATAAAATGCCTAATCCGGACCCTCCCTCTGTCCAACTTGTTAAAACAACTTTAAACAAGCTCCGGCATATGCATTTTTTTATTATTTTACTGCAAAATTACTTTTTTTACATTTAACTTGCCTAACTATTTTACAAAGGTATTCTTTACTTAGCTATTCTACATTTCATTGCCACCACTGGAGGCAATTCCTTTTGGATTTGTGAAAGCCTGATGTTAGTGTCTTACATTTCGATGAGTGGTGACCCCTAACTTGTTCCTCCACTCATTGTCTGCGACCACGTGAAGAAGGAACTGTATAGTTGATCTTCATCCTTTGTGAACTTCTTGTTGAACTCCTGGACCAGCGCCACTCCTCATTCGGCATGATCATTGACGACCACGAGGCCTCCCACTACAGCCCGGGCCTTCTGGTACTCCTCATTTCCATTCCAGGTATCTGGGTCCCTGGACAGGAAACCAGAGGGTAGGCTCAAGTGCTCGAACAAAATCATGGAGTTGCTGGTCACAAACTGTTCAAGTGTCTTGGTCTGATCTTGAAAGGCCTTTGATCGATTCGAGGGCGCTTCGGAGGTTTCTCTCTGCTTTGTTTCTTGAGGGCTTCTACCATGAGCCTCTTCAATGATGTGGGTATCCTCTCATCAAACAGTGCCAAGCCCATCAACTTCTCCGAGATATACCAGAGGTGGAGGGCGAGTTTCTTTATTGTGGCTGTTGAGATTCCAGGATAAACGTTAGAATATTGGTGGAGGAGGTTATTAGCTGGAAATCATTGTACGTGGCTACCACAGCCAGGAGAGCCTTTATCCATGCCTTGAGGTACGCTCGGACAGCAAAAATGGCAAAATCTCTCAGTCCAGTCTATTCCCTCGCAGTGAGCTTGAAATGGCTGGGGAGCATCCACATTTTGAGAGCGTACAGGACTTTAGCCATCCATCGAACGTAATGCATGGCTCCAGGTGCCGTGAATCTCACCCAACGGGAGGGAACTTGTCAGTAGTATCCCCGCAAAAATGTAGAGTGGGGAAAGAGGTGGTAGGGTAAGCCATAAATTCAAAATAGGGGTAAAGGGGGTTGGGAGATGCAGAAATGTAGAGTGGGGTAAAGGGGGTTGGGGGATGCGTAGAGCGGTTATAAAGGGGATTGGGGATGCGTAGAGTGGTTGTAAAGGGTGGTGGGGGAGAAGGGAAGTATATATATATATATATATATATATATATATATATATATATATATATATATATATAGTGGTTATAAACGGGTAGGGGCTGCATAAGTGTAGAGTGTCATCATATATGCACGTTTGTGTGCATATATATATATATATATATATACATGTATGTATGTACGCTTGTGTGTACGTATGTGTGTACGTATGTGTTGGTGAGCCGAATAACTAACATCCTATCACCAAGACTTCTTGAAGCAAACTGCGAGGTCCTGTCGCTGTCAGACAGGAACAACAGAATAAAGGGGTGTAAGGAATGCAAAAATGTAGAGGCAGCCGACTGTCAGCCAGGAACAACAGAATAAAGGGGGGTAGGGGCTGCAGAAATGTAGAGTGTTACCATATGTATGCATATATGTACGTTTGTGTGTATGTATTGGTTGGTGAGCCTAATAACTAACATCCTATCACCACAACTTCTTGAAACAAACTGCGGGGTCCTATGACTATCAACCAATCGTCCAGGCGTAGTTTCCCCGCAAAAATGTAGAGTATGGGAAGGGGGGGTTAGGGTGAACCATAAATTAAAAATTGGGATAAATGGGATGGGCGATGCAGAAATATATAGTGGGGGTAAAGGGGGTTGGGGATGCATAGAGTGGTCATAAAAGGTGGTGGGGAGAAGGGAAGTATATATATATATATATATATATATATATATATATATATATATATATATATACAGGGTGTCCCAGAATTAACTATCTATTTCAATGAAATCGGACAAATTTTTTAAAAAACACACTTTTATTTATGTTTATCATGTTTAATATGTGTTAAAAATGTATAAATTTCTAAATTTTTTTCATAATTTATTTTATTTTCATAATTTTTTCATTATCTGGTCCAATGAAAGACCGTTTGAAGTCATAGAATGGCAGAGACTCTCCAAAAGTTAACGTTTGGCTTGGAATGACCAAATCCAAAATTTATGGCCCATTCTTCTTTGCGGAAGCAATGTAACAGGTACCGTCTACCTTGATATGCTTCAGCAGTTTCTCGAACCACAGCTTCTGATGATGGCATTCTTGATAATGTTGTGTTTCAACAAGAAGCATTGATCTTTTGGCGATAAACCTTTGTTTTTATGAAACCCCATACAAAGAAATCCAGGGTGTCAAATCCGGAGAACGCGGAGGCCAAGGTCGAGGTCCTCCACGTCCAATCCACCGATTCGGAAGGCGTCTGTTGAGGTATTCTCGAACAATTAGAGCATAATGACATGGTGCTCCATCTTGTTGAAACACAACATTATCAAGAATGCCATCATCAAGAAGCTGTGGTTCGAGAAACTGCTGAAGCATATCAAGGTAGACGGTACCTGTTACAGTTGCTGCCGCAAAGAAGAATGGGCCATAAATTTTGGATTTGGTCATTCCAAGCACACGCTAACTTTTGGAGAGTCTCTTTGCCATTCTATGACTTCAAACGGTCTTTCATTGGACCAGATAATGAAAAAATTATGAAAATAAAATTATGAAAAAATTTAGAAATTTATACATTTTTAACACATATTAAACATGATAAACATAAATAAAAGTGTGTTTTTAAAAAATTTGTCCGATTTCATTGAAATAGTTAATTCTGGGACACCCTGTATATATATATATATATATATATATATATATATATATATATATATATATATAGTGGTTATAAAGGATGTAGGGAGGCAGAAATGGAGAGTCATCATATACTGTATGTACGTTAATGTATATATATATATATATATATAGTGTATGTACGCTTGTGTGTATGGATTTGTTGGTGAGCCGAATAACTAACGTCCTATTACCACGACTTCTTGAAGCAAACTGTGACAGCTGGCAGGAACAACAGAATAAAGAGGGGGTAAGGAATGCAAAAATGTAGAGGCAGCCGACTGTCAGCCAGGAAACACAGAATAAAGGGTGTTAAGGAATGCAAAACTGTAGAGTGTCACCATATGTATGCATATATGTACGTTTGTGTGTAAGTATTTGTTGACGAGCCGAAAAACTAACATCCTATCAGCACAGCTTCTTGAAACAAACTGCGGGATCCTATGGCTGTCAGCCAATCTTCCTGGCGTAGTGTATATATATATATATATATATACACATATATATATATATATATATATATATATATATATATATATATATATATATAGATAGATATATGTATATATGGGATGAATTTCACAATTAAAAACGTGAAATAAATGAATGATGCAAATCCACAAGGAAAAATAAACTGATTCCAAGGCCTTAATGCGCCTCGGTGGGGTAGTGGTTAGCGTCGCTGACTACGAATCCATCGGCCCCGGAATCGAGACCCGGTGACGGCAGCCGGCGCGCAGCAAAACCCAGCTGTTCATCCTTCTACACAATAAAGAAAGTGGTTGGTAGATAAATGGGTACCCTGATTGGCCTAGTAGTTAAGACGCTGAGCTGCTAGTAGGCGTGGTTCGGATTCCACGTTAAACTGTAGGTCTAAGGTGGAGTGAAAAGCTTGACCTTCGTCAGAATGAACAATTCGGGCGGAAGCTAACCAAAGGATAGATGTATATATATATATATATATATTTATGGTACTTTTGCATTATCCTCCCAACACTAATTATTTTTTATAACGGCTAACGCCTGCGGCGGGCTGTTTTTACCGTAACCTAACCTAACCTAACCTAAGCAAACCTAACCTAATACCAACACTAATTTTTTTTATAATGGAAGGAAAATAAAGTACCATAACCAAAACCCAAACCAACATTATATAAAAAAATTAGTGTTGGGAGGATAATGCAAATGAACCATATTTATTATGTAATCCCAAATTAGGAAATATACAATATTTTTTTGAGCCAGTGTAAAGGAGAATTAATAAAGTTATTTCCATTGGGAAATATTGGCATATTTCCAATGTATTTTTTATTTTCTGGCTTTAAACGAACAATCTTGACCTAATATATATATTGAGATAAAACTATTTTTTCAATTAAAGCACACAATTACATAGATCTGTTTATTAACTTACCCCTGCATCAACCATAAAATAATATACCAGTCTCTCTGCAGCCAAAAAAATTAAAAAACCAAAAGAATTATAATTATTTATCTTTAAAAACTCGAATATATAAGACGTTATATATATATATATATATATATATATATATATATGCTCCCATATTATGGAAGCGCAACTGTATGCTAATTTAACAACAAATTTAACTCGAGATTGTCAAAGCTGGCCGTGACGTTTAAAACAGAATATATCATATAGCACAGTTCATGTAACAGTAACCTCCACACTGAATATATTTGCTTGTAACATTGAACTGTGACAATTAATTCAAGATATTGTACCCCAGAGACAGCCGGTACTATCATATTTAAGGCAGGAACCACCCACCCACACACACACACACACACACGCACCGGTGTTTTAATCGCGCATTTCTGATGGTGTCCTTTATTAATGAACCGATTAATATTAAGGTTTGTTTATCATTTATATTTTATAAGAATGTGTTTATAATAGGTTGCAATTGTCAAATTTCTTCTTGTTTAAAGTTAACTGCAATTATCCACTTGATTAATCGGTATTAATGAAGTAGTTTTGTAAATTCTTGTTTAATTTTTAACTTTGAGTTTGTAAGTTTGTAAAGAAGTTAATGAGGGTGATTTTTAATGTTTTAGGCCTTTTTATTGCAGAGCTGAAGCTTGGCTTCGCCTGGTGACGATGCATGGTCTTTGGTTGGCCATCATTGAACCCAAGCATTACCAGGTTATCCAAGTGCAGTGATTATAGGCATACATCCCTAGTAATACGAATACTTTGTAACTTTTTCTTTAGTTTATGTTCGTTTATTAAGAAATAGTGTGTTTTGTTTTGTTTAACTTGTTTGTATTATAGTTAGGTAATAGGATGTACCAGATAAATTGTCATTATTTGTTTCTTTTTTGCCCCGAACGACGTAATTGAGTTTCATAGTAATTTAAAAAGTTAGTTGGTGATAAGGATAATCCTCAACTCCCTTAACTGCACCCTTCTGAACCCGCGCATTTAATTAGTAAGCCTGAATAACGGCGCATCTCTTCCGCCTTCCTAGAAGCTTGGCGGCCCCTTCTGTGGGGTTTACACGGCTCGAGTTAGCACGAGTGAGTTGAATGTAAGCATTTAACCTTACCCCCACAGTTTCGTTTACAATATCGCTGAGCCGTCAAATGTTTCTTTTGTATCTCTCGTAAAGTTTAAAACAGTTTCTAAAGAGTCTCTATAATGATAGCTAGCGCCTGGTGAAACGTTAGTTTGGTTTAGGTACACATCACATTGACTTATCGGCGTCTGTAGGAAGCTGTTTTCGGGGTGTATTGTGTAACCCTCTTCACAATTTGTGAAGAAACCACGAACGCTATAGGGCAATCGTTGACCCAATAGCGTTGAGAGGATCAATTGTGACGAATTCGGTCTTCACAATTCTTGTTTGCAAGGCATATCAAAGATTTAACTCGGATTTGCAGCAGTCCGAGCTGTGGGGGTGTCTAAAATGGGCAATAGCAACCGTTAATGCAGCCTTCCACTTCAGTTGTATAATCACCTATGAGAGACAGCTGTATCAGATTTACCTTATATTAGCTTTTAAAAAAGTCCACGACCGGTTTCATACGCTTAGACCATTTTTTTTGTCCTTTTCCGCTTTACACCACGAGCTGCCTGCTTAGCTATCTTTTTTTTTTCAACACCGTACAGTACGCTTTCTTCCTCTTATAGTAACCTTTTCTTTTTTTTCTTCCAAAACCTCCACCGCGAATTTTTCTCTTCGCATCTTCGACGATTTCATCCCATGTACGTGTAAATGTTTTCTGAAAGTTTCTTTAGGCTTGGTACCTGACATTATATATGTGTTAAGCCCTGATTGTAGGGCTTTCTTTCCAAGATATTTGGCCCCACTTTTCAATAAGGGGGCAGCTGGGCGCAGTATAGCCGAAAAAATTGATCCGATGCCGCTTCCGACGTCGGTACCTCACCCTTCGGTAGACGGAAAATAGCCTCTGTCATTCTGTCGCAACACTCCGGAAGTGGAGCTTCACGGTTAAGCTCTTGTAGCCGAATGGAAACTTTTCCCCTCGTTTGTTCTTATAAGGGGTTCCAAAAAACCTTAGCCCCCTCCATTTGCAGCTTACATGTTTACTTATATCGAAATAGTCTTTAGTGATTATAAAATTCTTTATTTATTGCAGGTATTAAAATTACTCTAGCTGATAGTGATAATATAATGGCTTCTCAATTAATTGGCGATTCGGAGAGGCAATGTGTGATAGATCGCATACGAGCAATAACATTTCGGGAAACTCGTGATGCTGGAGCCACCTTGATAACACGTTCATGGGTTGCCAAAAAGTTGCGAAGAAGTGAGGACTTCGTCAAAAGAAATTGGAATAAACCTTTGGATGAATGTGAAATGGATACAACCAAATCTGGGCGCCCAAATTTGCCACTCTCTCAGGAAACAAAGGACATCATTGAAAGCGGTATGCTTAAGCGGAAAAACAGCTGTGCTAAACTTTCTAGAGAGATCGAAGTGTTGAGAGGAAAGATCGTTAGTGGTGAGATCATTCGACTATGCCGTCATAGGCAAGGTTTAAAGCATTGGCATGAACTTCCAAAGCCAAGAAAACCTCGACTTAACAGCGATGACAGAATGTGGTTTGCCCATTATCTTGAAGATAGGGATGTGGATGATTTCATGCATCTAGCTCTCTCCGATGAATTTTTGTTTACGTAACACGTCGGCCTAACTACCAAAATGATCGAGTGTGGGCCACAACACCAGATGAAATCGATGACAATGAACATTATCGCGAATTATTAAAAAGCCCAGACTGTGTTGGTGTGTTTGTTTTGTTCACTGCAAAGAAACTCATGTGGGTGCTGAAGCCAAATGGTCAGAGTTGGAATGGACAGTATTTTCGTGATCTTATTCTATCCCAGCATATCATTCCTTTTCTAAGAAACCCAAACAGTGTTATGGATGTCGATCAGGTCACACTTCTGCACGATAAGGCCCCCTGCTTTAAGGCATTAGCCACTCAACAGTTGTTGCGGAACCATGAGATCGATTTCTTTGGAAATGAAGAATGGCCAGGAAATTCTCCTGACCTGAACATCTGTGAACACGTTGGATCAGTTATAAAGGACAAGGTTGAATGTCTCTTGTTTCAAGAACCTGCAGCAAATCGATTTGCGAAGGATATAATGACGCAACACATTGAAACTGTTTTAGCAAATTTGCGTAACGATCAAGATCTATTCACGTCACTTTTGGCAAGCTACCCAAAGTGAATTCAGGCTGTCTTGGAAGCCAATGGCGGGAACACCAAGTTTTAATTGTTTCTCATTAAATGCAGGATTAAATTAGGGTTGAGTTGCCAGAGTGCACTATATATTTAATTAAAGCATATATTCTTGACAGTTGGCTAAGCCCGCCAGTTGACGTAGAAGACCTAGAAGGCAGGTGTATATATTAATTAGCTTTTCAGCTGCCAGATTGCGCTATTCAGATATTTTTGACAGTTGGCTTAGAAATCAGTCAGTCGGTTTAGAAGGCAGCCATTTGGTAAACATATAATTAAATAATAATATCGTTTATATACACACCCAAAAGAATTAAATAAAACATCATCACATCATTCTGTTTAGACGAATTATTGGAATCAATTTCACGAAATATATAGAAAATAAATATACAATCCTATACAAACTAGGAATATATCAATAAAAATTAATAATAATATAAGAAATACGAACGAGGAATATATATAATAAAAAATAATATACAAAACGACGGAGTATAATCAACAACATATTAGTTCAAAAAAAATATATATATATATATATATATATATATATATATATACATACACAATTATATTAAATAGTTAAATATATTGAAAATAAAAAATATTAATACTGAAAATAAAAGAATATTAAATATATTGAAAATAAAAAATATTTAATACTGAAAATAAAAGAATATTAAATATATTGAAAATAAAAATAATATACAAAACAATGGAGTATAATCAACATATTAGTACAGGAGAAATGTATATGTATATACACAATTATATTAAATATATTGAAAATAAATATACATCAAAATACTTTGTTTTACTGCGATTAACTAAAACACTAAACTCGCACGTAATCGAGTCCACAGTCACACCATTATTGCTTTGCACTACGCAGTAAATACGATTTAACATTATTTCACCCTCAAGTTGTGCTGGCTCCTATACTCTATGTAAATGGCCTTCATATCGTTCAATACTATTTTTGTGCCCACTTTACATTCGGTTGGCAAGGTGTCTTTAAGCACGGATAGAATTCAATCAAAAGCACGCACAAAGAGGTGTCGTTAGCCACCACATCATTATTAAATACAAGATTATAAACACTCCTTTCCAATCGAGGGTTTTTTCTTACTGACCCGTGCTTTTCAATCATGAACTCTTCTTCAAGCTGCATAGCGGCAATTGAAATAATCTTCCAAGTCGTAACGACAGCTGCTCATTATATAGAGGTACAACTCTTCAGGGTGAACATTGTAGCGAGCTCTGCCTGTACCGCTCAAGTCCTTTGTACCAAAGTTCGGGATATTTCAAAGAGTCTAAACCTTTTAAATAAGCATCCAGCTCTAGACCATTCTCGCTTTCTTCATTCCTACATTCGCGTTGTATGCGTATTCAAGAACCGTGTCAAAATAAATCATATCCGTTACACGCGCGTCTAATATAGGCTTCAGCTTGCGGAATCCGACGATTTCAAACATTTTGTTGAGGATGAATCGGTTTCGCGTAGGGACAAGAGCGTTATTATCAGATGCATTCTTCCACATCAGTCGTATATCAATGCATGGCTGATCGTTATTTATACACAACGTACATACAACGGCATATGGGGGCATCACTAATCTGTTCTCTTCTTGTACCTACACCTGCATGTATTTTATAACGGTCCTCACCCCACTTCTCAACTACCATGAAGACTTTTTTCATCTCCTCAACACTTAAATAAATAACATTACGTTAACCAGAGTTTGCTTGCCTGTAAATCGTTTCAAGTACATAGTTAGTGGTCCGGTTTCACCCCTGAACAGGCGCAATGACTTCGTCACGGACACATCGTACATGGCATTGAGAATGCTTCTCAAAGGAAGTTCCATCGTATTCGAGGAGTGCACGTCCAGTCGGTTCAAGCTCTGAGATAACTATGCGCCACGGGTGGGTGGATCGGCTTGACTGGAGGAAGAAGTCACACCATAAGCTGATGAAATGTATACGGCGTTGTTCCGACGTGAATACTTGTATCCCATTATACTGGCTAGGTGTTTTGAGAAATTTTCCGCTACATGAAGCAATATCGGTTTTGATGTTTTATCGCTCCCACTCCCCAGAATACGCACTAGACATTTTCGCTTACGGGGAATTTCACGAACTAAACACATTTTATTAACAAATCGGTGCACTCTTTGAGAGAAACATGTTACCGTATTTATTCTTTTTGTTTAAGAATCGATACTCGTCTCTAAATTCTATCAAAAACTCACACAGGCCTTTAGCCACAACCTCACTGCGAACCTCGTCATGATATATATGAATGTAGTGGTAAAAGTACTTTAGATTGTCCATGATGACAAGGTTTACATTCTCAGCCGCAGGTACGCGTATTCGGTATGATGCAGCATGACATAATACCGTCTGTTACCCAACTCATCAACAAAACTCATTATCCATATCCCTTGCTTCTCTTCTGCAGGCGTTGTTTCTTTCACCTAACGGTATATGTACGCTTTTATACAGTTTAGCCCTACAACGTACTCCATTACATCACTTGTGCCGCGAAATCCGGCAATACTCTCACCAGAATATCCATAGAGTATTTGAACATCTTGTTCCCTCGCGCGATTCAATGTATCCTTGAAAGTCTCAAAGGAAAAGGGGATAGGCAGTCTTTCAGTATTCACCACATCTTCCGACTTTACCGAATACCACTTCATAAACGTCGAACACACAATATCAAAAGTAGCCATCACTATTTTTCGTCTACGTGAGAAAATACGCGTCTGAGCTCAAGGGTTTGTAGCGGCCAACTGAGCACGCAAGGATAGAGATATGCTCAGTAGGGTGGAGTGAAAATGGCCCAAAAATTTTTTTTTGTGAATTTTAACTTACTTGAGGTTTTAAAAGTTGCCAATGGACTAATAGAACAATATGCAAAAACGATTATTAAAATCAGACAATCTTTTGATCGACCACCAGACGTTATAAGTTTACAATAATATACGATTTTACACAAAAATACCTAAAATACGAGTAAACATCAGACTATATATTTTTAGTTATTTTGGCACACTATTATGCTATCGATAGAGTCTGAGTTATGCATGCATGGTTAATTCAGAATTGATAGTCACGTTTAGACTCAAGTTTCGGCATAAGCTACCGAGAAGCGACGCGAGCCCGAATAAATCCATGGCGGGACGTCTCGCCACACACAGCGGCTGAAGCTTCGGTAACTAGGTTCACGCATCTTTCCACCGCCTGTGTGTGACAAGGGAAGCGAGGGAAGAGGACACTTGGTGAAATTTGAGCAGAGATCATGTCGTTCAATTCGTTTCCGTCATATCCATCGTAACAGGAGGCTCCGTCACGGTCAAAGTCTGCCAATCGACCATGTCCTGGTATTCGGTCGCGTCGAGGTTGAGCGGTGGCACTCGAAACCTGCGGATTTTGTTTGCAGACACATGTGATCTTGCCTTCATGATTCTTCTGAGTCCGAGTTCCCTTATATGTGGTCGCTCATCTGTAATCATGGCTAATAGCACGTTCTCGGGGTGTCCGCAGAAGCCGTTTCGCCGAATCACCGGGTCGACGACTTTCTTTAGAGAGGAGCTGAGGTACCGTGTTCTCACCATCATCCCGTGCAGATGTTTGGCTCCATCTTTGCATGATGGCTGCGTCTTGATGGCGAACCATGTTGGGGCGTAGACCCGGATGATGAATGTGACAAGAGTTTTGATGTTGTTCGATGGTGCATCGAGGCCAACATAGAGGCGGAGGATTCTGTTGGCAGTTGTCAACCATCGCGAGTGGTTCAATGGTCCCGGTTTTCGCAATGCTAGATCACAGGGACAGTGTCCTTCACTGACAGCTTGACACATCTGCCACAGGTACTGCTGGTCAGTGCTCAGGTCCTTCACGTCAACATGCGGCAGTGGCTGTAATGGAGATATAGGTTCATACGATGTTATATGGAGTTCCGTGCATGCTGTGAGAGATTTCCCTATCGGTCCTGAGAAGCACTTAGGTCCTGTAGTTGCTCCATCTAAATGCTGAAACAGGTGTCGCAGGGGGAGCTCGTTAGCATGTAATAAGCACACGAGCCATTGCAGCGGTTTTTGTAGTAATTCCTCAAGCTGCCGAATAACTCCGCCATTATGTCCAGTGTTGACAGCGGTTCCGTCGCATCCGACGACTTTCACACTGTCGAGATCCACACTTCGCGCAGCCAAGCATTCAAAGATTACTTTGGAAATCGCCTTGCTTGATCCACTTGACGGCGTCACGTGGCCAAAGTACGATGAACCTGGTTCACAAATAATGCTGACGTGCTCTTCTGTATCTCTGTCCCGGTGGCCATGTCCTGCGGCGTCTCGTACATTTTTCATCGTTCTATCCTTTCGACCGTCGAAGTACAATCCAGGCAAGTCTGTCATACTGCTGTCTAGTTTTGTCAGTTCTTGACGAGTTCTACTTCTTTCTCGGCGAATTTTACTACGATCAATGACTTTGGAGGTGTCATTTGTAGACACAATTCCAATGTCTTGTAGCACGGCTGAGGCAATTACGGCTGCTTCTCGATCTGAGACGCCGTTCTATCGCACGCTTTAGCCAAACATGGTAATCGTACAGTCATCGTCATTCTTTGACGTTTACTCTCCAGTGTCGATAGATCAGGTTTACAGTGTGACTTAGATAGGGTGTATTCTTCGTCGCTGTTGTCGGTGTCATCGTCCTTGTCTTCCTCGTTGTAGCTTCCAGAATTGCATTGCTGCTTCGATTGTTCTTGGTGAATGCTGTGTCTTCTCGATTCACAGACTTTCCTGGATATTTTCTTCTGTAGCTTTGTTGTTTCCACCAAATCGATGCCTCCTACAGTATAATCATCTTTCTGGCTCCTCTCTGGTCCTCTAGAAACTTTCTTTCTTTGAGTGGTACTTTGTCCGCTCTTTCGCACTTACAGCTCATGACGAAATCTACACATTTGCATTTGCTAATGTCGAAGAGTTTATCTGCGTCTTCTCTGAACTGTTCAAGTTGTTGCTTGTAGTTGTCGTTGTCCTTCCGAGCCTTGTATGGTTTAAAGATTTTCTTGTATTTCTCGTTGTACGGTCTGAGCGTTTCATCACTCGTCCGTGCGTCACGGTCGGAAGAGACGCTTTCTCCCAAACAAGTTCAACATCAACGCAAACTTTTTTTGATACTTCGGCGAACGGTGGATATTTGTTATTCTTCGTTGTCAGCTGTTGTCTTGTATGGATGTAAGCCTTCATAACATCAGCGTAGGTGGGAAGAACATTTGTGGGTATCTCGCGTGGCGCGCCAAAAATCACACATGCCGCCTTCTCCTCGTAATAATTTCCATTCTGAAAAAAAACAACAATTATTATAAATTGTAAGCAATGTAAGACTATTAAAGAATTTCTGCAAGAAAAAGAAATATCAAATTAATACTGTCACACTCACTTGTCAAACACCTATAAACAGATATCAATATGTAATTAACTTACTTTTAATATCAAGTTTCACGAAAAAATGATGATAACAGCACAAATAACCTTCAATTCTCACTGCCACATGTGCACTGAACTTGGCGGAGCAGCCGCGCTTTGCATATTACTCACTCTCCCCCCACTCCCAATCTCCCATCCCCTCTGACTCACGGACTACATATGTTATCGCACCAAATCACTACCATCACTGAAACTAGCATTAAATCAATGTATGGTTAACTAAACTCTTTCTTATCTCACTTACTCACATCAGCTCTAATAATTTGGCCACCCTCTGTAATTGCCATTAATTTACATTCCACACATGTTGTAATCTTAAATGTCAACCTCAAGTATGCAATAACACAGTCTACAGCAAACTAAGCTGTTAATTATTTGCATAAACATGGATGAAAGACCAGCATCTTGGATGACTCCTGATGGGCAAAGCGATCGTTAAAACATGAAATATGCCATATATTAAAATCGCTGGTGGTCAATCAAGCAATGCTTCAATTGTATTATAATTTCACATGCTTGTTTCTAAAGCCCATTGGCAACTTTTCCACACTCAAGTAAATTAAAAATCCAAAAATGATATTTTCACTCCACCTTAATGCTCAGGTAGTGGCAGGAGTCACATGACCGATCTTACAGTGGGCGGAGGTTAGGATTGTACACACGCACGCACGGAAAGGAGAAAATGAAACCCTAGTTGAAACAAATATACGTAATAAATAAACATATCGTTAACAATACACACTATCTATATATAAAAAACAGTCAAGGATTAAGGTATCCAAAGGGTACGGTATCATAGGTACCAGGCACCTGGTAACGTTTCCTATAGGTGTTACAGCATAACTTCGTGCCCCTAAGTTACTTCACACACCCCAGTTTCTGCGCCCGAAAATTGTAGGTTCCCACAGACAGTTTGGGTTGATGGTTGCACTCATCTTCCAAGCACACTAGATCCTTCAACGAGTCAAAGTTAACGACTCGTCGGTTCGCATGGTTAAGCGTGATAACCTTAGCCTTCACGATATACTCCATATCCTCCCCCACCCTCACCAGTAGCCCATACGTTTTTGGCCCTGTTGATACAAATGAGTCAGCGTATGCACCATCACCATACTCATCCTTGATCTCGTCAGTTAACTCTCCGAGGAATTCCCCAATACAAGGCATGTATTCACCCTCCCTCGCTGTGAATATTACGCTAGCTGTGTCAGCGTACAGCACCCTCCGCCCAAGAGTGTGAAGCTGGCTACAGGTATGTTTGTAACCCGTGAGGTATCTGTGGCCAGTTCAGTGATAATGTACTTTATTATGTAAGTATTATCTACATTCACGATCTCAACCTTTTATCGGGAGCGTTGAAATAATCCCAGACTTCACTATAACTTTGTGCCAAATGAACGTTCCCTTTGCCAGTATTCTGTGCAAATTTCCCCCAAAGACTGTTTAGACACAACTTTGCACTAAAGCGCTTGCCAGGATTCTTAACAATATTGGAACGGTCAAGCTGTATATCTTCATGGGCACGGTAACGCTGAATATAAGCTGTTTTTTTCATCTTCGGTATCAACTCCTCGCGGATACCCCGATGCTTCTACCTTATCCTTCAAAAAAGCGTTTATATATGATATGAAAAGGTTGGGTAGCTTCTGAAACCTCCACACCTCATGTATCTTCAATATTCTCTCATGGCGAACGGTTAGGTCCACCTCAGGGCCTGTATATACACCTCTGATCTTACTTTGATTGGTTGTATGATTAAAATCCCCATTGTTCTCTGCGTACTTCACGCACAGGGGAAACATGAGCTTGTGATGTATAACGACGGGTAAGATCGGCGTCCATAAATCGCGAGGGGAGAGCACGTCTACGAAAAAGAGTCAAAAGTAGCGCTGATTCAAGTTAGCTGAAAACTCCTCGATGGTTGGTATGGTGGAACCCACCATTTTTTCAGGTGCTTCTATGGGGTACGGATTGTTCTTCATCACGTAGGGATATAAAGAACAGAAGTCGTAGTAATGGAGTTTCACGCCCTCCTTAGGCGGAAAAAATAGCTTGAATGGGTTTGTACGCCCTCCAAACAAGATGTCACCGCATTTGAGGGGGTCCAACACCATTGAATGTTTGATGGCCCTTATTTATTGACGGTACTGGTTATCTGTTTCCATCCGTGCATCATACTCATGCTCCCACACGAACTTGAGTGAACTGGGAGCCTATAAGCTGATCGCGGTTACGGGTCCATGCGAGGCTGTCAGCGAGCTATCCTCCATGGAGGTCCCCTGTGACGGCACACTCGGGGCGTGGGCATCCATGCCACCAGCACCCGTTAAAGGAATACACAGTCTTCTCACCAGTGGTTGGATCCTCACTTAGACCATCAACCCAAAAAACACGACCATTAACCTTAATGGGTACTTCCCCGTGTTGCGGGCGTGTTTTATATATACCCAGGTTTGTTGCTGTAGGTGTATGAGCCAGTAAATAGCCGTGTGCCCATAACTGCAGGGATTGTTTCTGTGAATGATTGCTAAGGTGTCTTTATGCATGAAGTTGTTCTTGAACACCGTAAAAATAATGAGGCGATCGTGGTTGCGACTTACAGCGGATCGCATTTGAAAAGGGTTATGTACATCCTTTTAAAGGCCTGGAAACATACTCTACGAACGCGCAAATCATTCACGCAATAACGTTCCCATTCATCAGCTATATTGTATGGACTAGTTTCATTAAAATTGTTGTCGTAGCGGTCAAAATCTTCACGCTCACTATCACTCACGCTGGTGTAAAGTAATGTTTGGGGGAGGCAGTCTTACGTAGTTTAAAATTTCGTTAGTCAGGAAAATGTAAGGGAAATATCCTTTTGAAACTTCAGCGGCTACGCCCATGACCTTGGGTAGCTTGGCTAATTTACAAGGTGTGAACAGCAGGGTGTCTTTAAACTGAACATCACCTCTTATCTGCATTTGTATTAGTTTGTTACCTCTTTCCAAGGGGTCGCCTGTAAATATCTCCGATGATTCGTGCTCAAGCAACTCCTTATAAATGAACTGTGTGTCAAATTTTGCTCCGTTATGAGCAAGAATATACAGTCATTTTTTTTAATCTGTCCGCTAACTTGACAATATAGGAAACAAAGAGTTTCACAGGGCTGTCGTGTGTAATCGTTTTAAAAACGTTTCTCCGTTTCCCACGTTTGTGACACTCATCACACTCGACATCCATGCACTCATCACAGATAGTCTGACTTAGGGGTAAAATGTGGAATAACCTCTTCGGCTTCAGCGTTCGTGTATGTTTCTATTTCGTAGCACACGGTTATACAAGGGTTATTTTTAGGCTTAGCATCTTTCGTATAACATAAATGCTTCACTCCATCCGCGTTATATTTTTCATGACATGTAGAACAGTGAATTTCATCGCATTTATGTTTGAAATTTTCCCAATTATCCATCATGTGAAACATACCGCACTTACAAATCCTCATTTTCCTGCAAGTGCCATTTGATTTATGGGACTCAAAGCATTTATTATTGAAAAATGAACGTCTACACACATTACGTTCCCTCTTCTCAGCTTCAACTACACGACGTTAACATTTGGGGCTTTTCACTGCTCACATATTATGTAGCACTCCTTACAATGTTTCACTATATTATCCGCAAACTCGAGACATCCCTTACACAAATCATGATGACTTCCATATTTTCGACTTTTATCATAACTAGCGTAGAGAGTCCTTATATTACGGATGGGGAGATACGATATTCCTGACAATCCTAAATAAGTAGGGGTGTTGTACGATCTCTCACACAGCTTTTGAAAACATACACAGTCCTACGACGATCATCCATTCCAATACAATCCATTCCGAAATGGGCGTGACGTTAGCGAATTTGAAGTCTTCAGGAATAATCACCGTTTCGAGTGACTGATTAAAAATCTTCGTTAAGGGGCCTACAATAACGTCTTTCAAATCTTTCAAATGCCTGGGATAAAAAGCGTCAGGGCCTGGAGCCTTGCTAACTTTTAGCCTATCGATATAATGCGCAATCTCACTCTCGAAAACAGTTATTTCATACAAAATAGTCTCGCTACTAAATGGAACGATATCGTCCACGTCGGGGACTCTGTACTCATTCGTCAGCCAGACTCTGTACTCATTCGTCAGCCAGACTCTGTACTGAACGGACGCATTTCCTGAGCTCTCTGATATTGCATCTACTTTTGCATATTGCTAAGAATTTTACTTTTGGAAAGTTTTGAATTTTATATACTTGCGTTTATATTCACATTGTTATAGTTAAGTAATTGAATATTAGTGTTTTTAGCGATTTAGAAGTTTTCATAGCGTGCCGGCTTAATTTAACTTAAACTTGTGACGGTTTAAACTAATTTTTAACTGCGCGATGCCGTCGCAGAAAGCGTCGTGTGTTAGTGTAGGGTAAACCGGTGGTATTCGGAATTTAAAGATTATAACGGCGGTCCTATGGCGATTACCGAGAGATCAGTTTGTTTCTTTTGCGAGTTAATGGAGGAAATAGTTGACATAAAACGCAGTGTACGTGAGGTAACGGAAAGACTTGCAACGCTTGATGAGGGCAGGGGTAGGGCTACGGTTGACGAAAGCCGAACCAATACTAACGTTGAAGACGTTAGTAATTTGAAGGGTGAGGTGCGTAACCTAGTTTCTAGTTTAGGTAGCTTGTCGGGAAGGTTGGATAGAGTTGAGGAAGGGTTAAGGTTGGTCCGAGATTAGTAGATGGGGAGGGATTTAGAGAAGTTAAGGGTGGAGCTAGGCCGCGTACGTTAGGTGATAGGAATCCCCCCCCTATCGAGGTTTCGAACCCTTTCGCCCATTTGGAAAGGGACGTGAATGAGGGGGAAACTATTTTAATTGGGGACTCTTTAGTGCGCCACATGGACAAGAGTTCGTTGAACGGCATCCAACCAAGAGGAGGAGGGTCTGTCTCCAGGGGCCAGGGTTGACAGAGTTAGAGACGAAGTGGAAGGATTGACGTTGCCTCCCGTCACTCGATGTGACGATGATGATTTTGGAGAGATATAGGGGTTAATTAGGTCCCTGAAGGCGAGGTCAGATAGGTCTTTAGTTCTAGGTATTACCCCTAGGCACGGGTTGGGTCTTAGGATTACGTCAAAAACAATATTTTTGAATAATAAATTAGAAGAGATTTGTGCTGAGGAAAATGTACCCTTCGTAAAGCTGTGGTCCGAATTCAGTGATCCTAGCCTTTTTATAAAAGATGGGGGTGCATTTTAATGAAATAGGTAATGCTAGGCTAGGTAGGTTAATAGACGAAAACGTGCGAAAGCTGTATAGGTCGAAGCCTTCTTTAAACGTTGTGGGTCCGGGGAACGCGGGCCCGACGTGAAAAATAGTTTAAAACGCGGGCCCGTGGTAAAAAATAACTTAAACGTCTTTTATTGTAACGCGCGTAGTATTAGAAATAAATTAAACGAATTTAAGGCGATAATTTATTCCGGCAACTACGATATAGTTGCTATCACTGAAACGTGGTTAAATACCGTGACTCGGGACTTGTTGGGGGAACTTGATATACCGGGTTTTAAACTCTTTACTAATGATAGGTTACATAGGTTTGGTGGCGGCGTTTTGCTGTACATTCGTAATTCCCTTAGGGCTATCGAGGTTAAGATAGATTTTCCGGCAGCAATTAATGCGATATGCGTTGAAGTTAGGGCGCGTAGTATTAGTTTTAATTTTGTTGTTGTTTATAGACCTCCCGTTCAACCCTCGACACCGATACTAGATTTTACTCACTTCTTGGTAACTTTATTGACAATCGGAATAGTATAATTGTCGGAGATTTTAACTGCCCTAATGTTAATTACGAGAATTTTACTGGTAATGAGGAGGGTTTGAGATTGATTGAGTTCATGGAGGATAATTTTTTACGACAGATAGTTACCGAACCAACGCGCGGTGACAATATTTTAGATTTGGTGATGACGAACGGCGAAAATATAGTCGAAGGTTTAGAAGTAGGCGAGAGTTTAGGATGTAGTGATCATCAAATTCTTAGGTTTAAGTTATCGATAGAAAACACTAAGGATAGTAACGTAATAGAAGTCCCTGATTTTCGTAGGGCTAATTTTGATAGTTTTGCGGATAGGATGAGAGTAGTGGACTGGGATAACTTATTTATGGGTAATGACACAAATTTGCATTGGGAGGCGTTTAAAGAAAGTTTTATGAATATTGAAAGGGAGTTTATTCCTCGTAGGCCCAAGCGCGCTAGAAATCATGGTAGGCCCAAGTGGTGGACTAGGGAAATAGGCGAGTTCATAAACGAGCGTAACAGAGCGTATAGACTTAATAAGCGCAATGGCACGGCAGCTAACTTTAATAGATATATCGAGCTTAGACGTCAGGTTAAAAGATCAGTTAGGAATGCTAAGTGTAATTTAGAGATACTTACAGCTGCGGATAGTAAACATAATCCAAAAAAGTTTTTTGAATACGTCAATAATCGTAAGCCGATAAAAGATAACATAGGCCCTCTAGTGGATGTTAACGGCGCTTTGGCTCCTGACGCTCAGGCGATGGCGGGTATTTTCAATAACTTTTAGCGACAGATTTTACCGTAGAAGACGTAAATAATGTCCCCGACGTGGACGATATCGTTCCATTTAGTAGCGAGAATATTTTGGATGAAATAACTGTTTACGAGGGTGAGATTGCGCATGATATTGATAGGCTAAAAGTTAGCAAGGCTCCAGGCCCTGACACTTTTTATCCCAGACATTTGAAAGACTTGAAAGACGTTATCGTAGGCCCTTTAACGAAGAATTTTAACCAGTCACTCGAAACGGATTATTCTTGAAGACTTCAAATTAGCTAACGTCACGCCTATTTTTAAAAAAGGCGACCGCACAGTAGCTAGCAACTATAGGCCCATTAGCTTAACATCAATTGTCAGTAAACTTTTGGAATCCGTAGTTAGGGATCGTATCATCGATCACTTAGAAAGTAGAGATTTGATTAATAGTAGTCAGCATGGGTTTCGACGCCATAGGTCTTGTTTAACTAATTTGTTAGAATTTTATAACGAAATAGTGCGCGAATACGATAGGCATAGAGCGGCTGACGTTATTTATTTAGATTTTAAAAAGGCGTTCGATACAGTTCCGCATAGAAGATTAATTGCGAAGGTTAAAGCGCACGGTATACGCGGTCAGGTAGCTAACTGGTTAGAAGAATGGCTTCGTGCTAGGAGACAGAGGGTCGTGTTAATGGTAGTGAATCGGGTGGTTGGATGTAGGTAGCGGTGTCCCACAGGGTTCAGTGTTAGGCCCATTGCTATTCGTAATTTACATTAACGACATAGATGTAGGATTGACTAGTAACGTGTCAAAATTCGCGGACGATACTAAAATAGGCGGTAAGGTTGTTAACGAGGACGATAGAAATAGGCTCCAAGACGATGTAAATAGGATTATGGAGTGGACGGATAAGTGGCAGATGCAATTTAACGTAGACAAATGTAAAGTTTTGCATATAGGTTCTCGTAAAAATAATACGTACACGATGGATGATAGAGAGTTAGCGAGCGTTGACGAGGAAGTAGATTTAGGCGTACGCGTATCTAAGGATTTAAAAGTTAGGAACCAGTGCCTGGAGTCTTGCGCAAAAGCTAATAGGATGTTAGGCTTCATAGCGCGTAATTTCGAATTTAAATCGAAGGATATTATATTGCCCTTTACAAGTCCTAGTCAGGCCTCATTTAGAATATGCCGTTCAGTTTTGGTGCCCGTATTTGCGTGAGGATATTGATAGGTTAGAAAGGGTTCAGCGTCGTGCCACGAAACTAATTCCGTCATTGCGCAACAAGCCTTATGAAGATAGGATTAAAGAGTTAGACTTGCATTCACTCGAAACTAGGAGATTAAGGGGGGAGCTTATTGAAGTTTTCAAAATCGTTAATAACATCGATAACGTAAATTTTGACAAATGTTCACTTTCGATAATAGCAATACTCGTAATAACGGATTTAAGTTGCGTGGCAGACGTTTCATTACTAATATCGCTAAAACTTCTTTACGTTTAAAGTAATTGATAAATGGAATAATTCCCGCGTCAGTCGTTCACTCTACCAGCGTTAATATGTTTAAGAACCGTTTAGATAGGCATTTTAAAAATATTAACGTTGTTTAAAATAAAAAAAATTAGCAACAGGAGCTCTGGGGTGGTGGTCGAGGATGAGTCTGTTGACGATTAATGCCAGCTTGTGACATGCCAGTGTGATGCCAGCAATAAAAAAAAAAAAAAATTAGACTAACATGAACGTAGATGTAGCTCGTAGCGTAAACTAACCCACTTTTTGTTTAACTTACCTACTTTTTTTTTTTATCCTTCCTTACTTGCATGTCTGTAACTCTTTACTTGCATGTCATGTAGTTTGCATGGTATGACAGTGAGTTAAGACTGTGTTTGCATGGTTTGTAAGTTCTTATTTTACTTTTCATCTTTCACCCCTTTCCTATTCTCTCCGACTATTTTTCTGACTTGTCGGCAGTGCCGGGGATGATGATGGTGATTCTTTTTCTGAATGAATGTTAACCCATGAGTGATAGGTTTGCTACTTACTTAACCCCTTATTTTCTCTTACCCCCTACTTTTCCTTTCTCTCGGGCTAACCTTAGAGTGGATCTTAGAGTCTTTGTTAGCCTTAGCTTCTGTAGATCTGTAGAACATTCATTTCCTGCTCGACCCTTCTCAGCTCTTCTGGACCCATATTACACTCAAACTCAAGCTTACAACCTGAAGCCAGTTTACGGGCACGCTGCACAACCGTAGGTAGCTACAGTAGATATTATACGCGATTGCATTTAGTACAGTGAACATATGAGCTAAGACTATTGCTATAAAGCCGCAACCACGAACGACGTTTAAATGCTTTCTGTAAATAGATTGAGAATTAAAATTAAGAGTATAAGTTGTGGCACTATGACCCGCAACGCGGAATACTCTGTCAATATCTACCATGAAGTTGTCCATATTGAAGGCTGTGCTACTTTGAGAGGCCTGCATTATACGGACCAAGATATATTCTATGTCTGCAGCTGCCAAGCGTCTGAACGGTATTACTACCCAAAAATCACCTACATTCCCGTCATCTGACCCGAACCTGAAGGACAACCTCGTCCGGACTTCACGTTCGTCGGGGTTCTGAAGGGCAAACTCCACAATAAGTTCAACTACGCGCCGCAGTCCATTGGTATATAGGGATCCAATGTCAACCCTGACCACGTACCGATTTCTAGTTAGGGTAGGGGTGGGGTAGCGGTGCGCACCAACTCGAATGTTTTACATTCCTCCACAGCACGAGAAGCTGCTCCTGCTGGTGTGGAGGAAGTACTCGGAATTGAACAGGAATAAGGGGGTATATTTGAGGAAGGTACTATTGTGGGGGTGTGTCGTAAGACGTAGAGGGTTGGGGCTCTATTACTGGGGGGTCTAACAACCGGCGCAATCCTGGCACGCTTTATACCTGACGTGGAGGGTTCTTTATCATGCTTCCGCTTTGAATTGTCGCGTGCTACAGGCATCGCTGGTGAGGGTTCATCAGTGGGGGTGGAGTCTGTAGCTACACGGTCATCGGGGTCATCTGTAATATCGATGATGGGGGCTGTACGTCGTCGTCATTCACGGTTCTGTAGAAGAAGTAAAACAAGAGTATAAGGAGCAGCACTTAAATTTTGTTATATTTTGTAAATGACCCACGAAGGTGTATATGACGTTAATTCGTTAAAGGGAAATGAGCATACAGTCATTGTAATTGACGATCTCATGTTGGAAATGGATAAAACGTTTGCCGAGACATTTACAGTGTTCTCCCACCATCTTCACATAAGCGTATTCTTCATCAATCAGAATCCATTTTTCAAAAATAGATACATGCGCGATGTGTCGTTAAATACACAATATCTAGTCTTATTCGCCAACGTAGAGATGTGTCACAAATTGGAGTATTATTCAATCAAATGTTTACGAATCAGCATAAGGAGTTTTTGGAGGTTTATAAAGAAGCCACAAGTTAACGTTATGGTTATTTGCTTTGTGACCTTCACCTGCGAAACACGTTTAGGGTGCTTCTAAGAACGAATATATTCCCAAACGAACCTGAAACGGTGTATAATCCAGAATGACAAATAGGTTGAAGAAATATCGTGAATTAATAAAAATCTATCAACGATTGCCCCGGGCACTGCAAAAGATGTTTGTTAAAAATATGGACTCCGACTTTTTAAAATGCATCTGTGAAATCTGTCTTAATGTTATAAAATGTAATGTGCCAATGAAACCCCTCAGAAGGCTCGCTTACGTCGTTACAAGAACATAATACGTGCGCTCGCTCGTAAAAGTCAAACTGTGGGAAGAAAAAGCGAATTATTGAACAAAGAGGGGGATCATTTCCCCATCTTATTTTCATTTTGGGCCTTTACTGACTAGATTAATATAATAAGAAGTGGTAGTGATTCCGCACGAGGTGTATGCTTCATTGCAAAGTTCAAAGATTCCAGACACGGTTCTAGAACACGTAAAAGTAGGCTTAAAAGAATGGAAAGCGAGTTGTTAGCCCTATTAAAGAGTGAAAAGTCACCTGATGAGAAAAGGTCTTGTACCAAGAGGCTCTGCAGAAATTTCTTCATGAGTACGAAGATTATAAGAATCCGACAGAGCTCCCCGTGGTTATTAGGCACAGCGCGAGCAACGCTGAGCATGACGACATAGGACCTGGGCCCGACGTTAGAGATGACCAGCCAAAGAATAACGGAACGCAACACATCGAGCATGTGTTAAAAAGCAGTCTCCCACATACATTGAGGAATAAAGGCTTAAGCTTTATAATCTATTGAGTGAGACCCCATCATACAGTGGACGATACAGGCGAGGTCATTTTGAAGGAACAAGGGTACAGGGATCCAATTCGTCGACATTGTCCATGATCTGGTGAGAAAGTGGGACAGGCCCTCACCAACAGGATGAATGCATATTAAAGCAAGACTACAACAAATAAATGTCCCCAAAACATTGATAGGAAATCTGAATAGGTTAAAAGAGATGGAGCAAGTCTCACATGTGTCACAACTGAGTATGCCATCACCCTCAACAGTAGCATCTCTGAAGAGAAGAAAGAAGAGAACAAACGGCCAACCTTTATCACGTGTCTCTAAAATACGCAAATGGCTAACATATTAAGAAAACTCTATTATGACATTTCTAACCCCGCCTCCTATGGCGGCGTTAATAGACTGTACAGAGGCGTTTACGGAGTAGGGAAAAAAGATGTTGAGAGGTTTTTGCGGGAGCAGGATGCTTATACACTTCATAAACCGGTGAGAAAAGGTTTAAAACGGCCAAGACAACAGCGGCTTCGATTGACTCTATTTGGCAAGCGGATTTAACAGACATGCAAAGATATTCAGTGTATAATGACAGCACCGCTACATCCTATTCATAATAGATGTATTCTCTAGATATCTGTGGCTAATTCCTCTGAAAAATAAATCGCCTGAAACAGTTGCTAAGCGACCAAAACGTTGATGTTGAAAGAAGACAGGGTTCCTGGCTATTTTTGTACGGATATGGGGAAAGAATTTATAGGCCGCGCTTTTCAGAACATGCTGACAGATTTAATATCAGTTACTACACTAGCAGTTCTATACATAAGGCCTTTAGCTGAAAGAGTTCAACATTCCATAAAGGAACGCATGCATCGCTATTTTACACATAAAAACACATACAGATATATAAACGTTCTCGGGTCATTGGCATCGTCATACAACCGTTCACACCACCGTACGATTGCTACAACACCTAACGAAGTTTTAGAAAGAGGTACGCACAGAGATGAGAAGAGAAGAGCACCGCCACCACACTCTATACATTTCAAAATCAATGATTATGTAAGGCTATCACGTTCGGGAAATAAATTCGCGAAGGATTTGAGCAAGGATGGACACGTGAGATTTTAAAGTTAGTGCTATGAGACCTAAAGGCGCGATAATGATGTATTTCGTTGAAGATTTGAATGGGGAAGAAATCGCAGGAGGCTTTTACAGCGAGAGTTGCAGAAAGGACATTTAATTTATTTAGGAAAGTGTGTTTAAAATTAAAAAAAATTAGGCAGAAAGGTTCAGGAAAGAGAAAAATGTACCTGGTGAAATGGCTAGGGTACCCAGAAAGCTTCAACACCTATATAAAAGCTGCTGCAATAATGAAGCTTAAATAGTATGCAACATGGCGCCTAACCACTTCTATGTCACACTCCCGTCCTCTTCTTCTCTGTCTGTACATCCTAACAACACCCTGGCCAAATTTGTAACAGAACTCCGTGGGCCCATTGAGTTGGAACGTGATTCGTACGAAGTTGGTGTTTGTAATTCCAGCTAGCCACCATATATAAATTTTAACTCTTGAAAATGAGCAGATCATATTTCTGATCCTTAGAAATGAGTGTGGAAAATTAGGCGAGGTGCAGTACTATGTACAAATGTAACACTAGGAATCTGTCATTATGACACAGCCACGGACATTGTGACGGGGTTAAACAAGAGACTTGAAAAGTCGTACCTGACAAACAATTTACTTTTTGAAGTCGTAAACATAGACACGCCTGCACGCACGTTGAAGTTAAAATCAACGCTTAGTAGAAATATTAAAGACAAAGAGCTGTTCACAATTGTTGCCGAGGGTCGATATGGTGCAGCCCTCCAAAGAGATACCTTTCACGAGGCACAACATGACTTGTCCAGCTTAATGTATCATTGAAATTGGAGAAATGGGTGAAAGCTACCCATCCCAGACATGTGCTATATTTACAGCAATATCGGAGCATCAATTTGTTGGGGACACCCAGGCGCGCCTGCGCATTGTACACATTCCCAACCATAGAGGGAAGAGTTTGAGCATTATGACAAGCCCATTATGTGAATGTTGCGACTAATCTATTAACCAATATCTCAATATATATAAGAACGATTGAGGGAAAAAATTTCCCATTCGGTGATGGGAGCTTAACAGTGAAGCTACACTTTCGTCGCATTCAGTTATAATGACCCGAAGGCCTTTCACAGTCTATCGGGGTGAGATATCAGCGTGGGAATGGCTTGGCTCCATTTTTTCAACCATACTACGCACCGCTGTCCCATTGTTGAAGAGGGGTACTAGATATCTCGGGAGGAAGGCGTTAAATCAGGTTTTAACGCGGTAGAAGACATAATAATGGGTGGAACTAAACCTAAAGAAGCTCTAAAAAACATTTAAAACGTACACGGGACGAAATCATCAAAGATGCAAAGAGAAAAATGCGTGGTGGTGGAAAGAAGAAGAGAGGGCTGTCCGGAAGAAGGGGTTACCAACACGGCGCTAAACGTAAAAGGAACAAAAAAGAAGTGTTCTAAGCGTATGAAGCCTATGGCTGATCATTTTTTAACTGATATAAGCTGAGGACACTACTCTCACGAATCATAGGCTGATTACTACTTGTCGAGAGAGGTGCACTATTTCTGACTCGTCATGGCGCGTTTCATCCATCCGTGTAGCTCACAATGCTGTAAATCGGAACTGTCCTCTTTGATATGCTCCCTACACAGGTTTTATTGAGCATAGCGACTTATTACAGTTAATCCATTAAACACAATTAGTTCACCGAGTGCCCCTATAGAATTCGTGATACCCAGCTCAGGCCCATACTTTTTTGATCCAAGCTGCATGCACATGTACGCTAAACTGCGTATAGCCATTCAGATGGACGGACGCGATGATAGTTACTCTGCATACCCTGAAACCAACTTTCTACACTCCATATTCAGCCAGTGTGAGGTGTATTTAAATCAGGTTAACATCTCGGCAGGAACGGGTTATTATCACCTACGAGCCTATCTGGAAAATGTCCTCAACTTTTCAAAAGAAGCGAAGGACACCTTTTTAACTGTGAGGGCTATTATCAGACTAAAGACGAAAGTAGTATAAAGGATAAATTTAAAAATTCTAAAAAAAAAGATATCGAATGTTTTGGACGTCTTCATACAGACTTCACGTTCCAGAAGAAACTGCTTATGAACGGCATCACATGAAGCTAAAACTCAACCTGCACGAATCCTGAGATCTGCATAAATCTGGGACCTGATCAAGAAGAGGGCGCAAAACCCGTTGTGATTCACATCATGGAAACATATCTGCTGTACGGCGAGTGAATTAAGTTCCCGAATATGTAGAAATTGAAAAAATTTAATACACGCAACAGTAAAATACCCAATTAGCAGAGTACAGATCAAGCTATACACGGTGCCCGCCGGGTTGCCTCGAAGCAGCTAGAAAACGTGGCCCTGGGAGTTCTACCTAAAGGATATTAATTGGAATGCAGGATCACGCTTCGACGAATGGAAAATATAAAAAAGCGCCTTTAAATTCGAGAATTTCAGCCGTTAAAAATATAACTCTATACGTAAATGGCGTTGCATTGGGGGGCTATGGTTACGAATACTCATCAGACGCGTGTTCCCGCTGTGCGCGAAGCTTATGTAATCTGGCCATATGCCAGGCTGTGACGAGCTTGGTTTGGCGTAACACAGAAAGAATTTGTCGAAGAATTTAACCTTTACTCATTTGTTATTACCCCTGACTTATCTGCTAGTATAAATACACACTTAAGTCCACACAAAGTGGGAACATCTCAGTCAGATTATTCGCCAACTCTATAGACGCCTATTAGTGTACTAGTGTACCTCGAATCACAAGCTCTAATAGAAATTGACTGCTTCCGGAACGTTGTCACAGACTTTTAAAATAGACGCGAATACACTCCAGAGAGTAATGAAAAGCGACCGATCACACGCTCCAAATTTATCGCGTGTTTGCAAAGAATGAAACATTGAAATTGCCAACTACGAGAGATTGGTATAGCCTTATCGTGAACACAGATGTTATTGGTAGTGAGGGGCTTCATTGGTTTGCAATCTATTTTAAAAATAGGGAAAGAATGTACTATTTTGATTCACTCGGCACTCAGCCTGGAGTGACCCTGTGGTTGTACAATTTATCGAACAGCTACATGTCCCTGAAATTGTCTGGAATCCTTACCGTTTCCAAGGATATTTTAGTAATACTTTTGGCATGTACTGTCTTTCATTTCTCCTGCACATGTCACGTGGGAAGGGTTTATAAATTTTTTAAAAATTATTCGATTTGTGCGACACTGAGCTGAATGATGAATTGGTATGCAGACAGATAAAAAAGGTTTCCATTTGTACGCACTCGTTGTATTTGTAAAGTTTTACGTGTATATATATTTGTAACTATATTGTGTAAATTTTACGTGTGTGTATATATATAATTATAACTAAAATGTCTCCATTAATGTTAGTCTTATTTATCGGACGCTAGTTCTGTAAGCCGAATTGTACTAAAACATGCTGTTTACCATTTAATAAATTGAATGAAAATACATTGTGTTTGTTCTTAACCACAAAAAAAAAAAACTTACACATTTTCTCGATGACCTGGCATTCGTTGGGCCGGATGTGAGCCAATACCTCGACCTCGGTATTCAGGTCAGTGGGTTGGTTGCGCGGTAAAGCCTCCAAATCGTCGTCATTATTTGCCTTTATCAAAACTGTCGCAAAACGTAGCTATAACACGATCAAGTTCCACATCGGTCCTTTAAGGAGAAATTAACATGATTAGTCATACTGAATCTTTTCACAAATGGACAATAATTTAAAAAAAAGTTGACAACCTTAAATCAGTTCAAATCGGATTTGCCTCTTTACTTGCGTTGCTGTATACACACTCTTTATATTACCGTATATATTAACCATTAATCACAAAGCGACGTCCCTTAGATTCAATACATTGTCTAGTTTAGCTAGAATAACAAGAAAAATAATACGCAATAAAATGTTAAACGAATTAGTTAATCCGAAAACCGGGTGATAAATAGAGAGCGAATGTTATGATGTTATCTACGACATAAATTAACGCGTACAGATCGTAACTGTCAAATTTTAAAACAAAACGTCCGACTAGCATTAATAATAACGCCCATATAAAGAAAAGAGCATCTACATTTCATAATTTTTTTCAATGTAGAAAACTTTTGGTCAAGAAAAACTCGAAATAAAGGATAAAATGAGATTACTAAATAAATTATAAACGAGAAAGAGTCCACCATTAAGATCTTGCGAAGTACTTTAACGTCCATTAAATTTGCATATTATAAGAAATCTTAAAAGTTATCACACCTCTACCGAGTACGAATACAAGTTTCGGATTATTAGTTAGTCAGGTTATCAGTTGTTAGAGTAGGTTATATTATGCCCGACTAGGTTAAACTGGGTTAGGTTATATTATGCCCGGTTAGGTTGCGCAAGGTTAGGTTATATTACGCCCGGTTAGGGACGCCCATATAAAGAAAAGAGCATCTACATTTCATAATTGTTTCGATGTAGAAAAACTTTGGTCAAGAAAAACTAAAAATAAAAGGATAAAATGAGATTACTAAATAAATTATAAACGAGAAAGAGTCCACCATTAAGATCTTGCGAAGTAACTTTTAACGTCCACTAAATTTGCGTATTATAAGAAATCTTAAAAGATATCACACCTCTACTGGGTATGAATACTCTTCGTTTTATTACGAATTTTTATAAATTAACTAGCACAGGCGCTGAATGAAACGTTATATATACATGGCCCGACCTTCCGCTTAAATCGCAAACTAGTCTTTTAAAACGCATTTAATATGGCTTTTTATAAATTAACTAACACAGGCACTGAATGAACCGAAGTATATACTCCGAATCACAAATTAAATTAGTTACGTCTCGAAGGTAAAGGCTTCTGTTGGTTCAAACGGAGGATCATTGCAGATATCATTAACGTTTCGTATGGAGAGAAGATCATTCCGGTCAGTCGCCACGAAAAGATGAATTGTGGACAGCGCTGCGGCACCTCCATCTTCAAACACTTGCGGGTAGCCGTAAAGCTCTTGTGAATGACTCATGACGAGATATTTCTGTAGTACTCGTTGATAAATGTAACTGATGTGAATTCCAGCTAAAACGGCCAGCTTATATATACACTATCCTAATTGTAAACACCCACAATAGCCGAATCGCGAGTTCCTATTGGCTGTCGGTGAAATCTGGGTGGGGCATAGCGTGTGAGTGCTGCCATCCACCAACCAGAGGTCATGGGGTTCCGCCTACTGGGTTATAATTGGTTGTCCCGTGAAATTTGGGGCGTGTCAGATATAACATACCCATTCTATAGATTTATTCCAGAAGCGTAGAGAGCGAAAGAGAAAGAGAGTGAGAGAGAGACACTATGCTGGGAAAATAAAACTTGTTTTTCTGGGGCGCCGATGAGATGGGTGAGGGGAAGGGAAGTTTGAAGGTATAATAAACACCCTTTTATTACCTTACCTGCGCTAAGATATATATATATATATATATATATATATATATATGAGGAAATTACATTCGCCATAAAACAGGAAAATAGTTTTTAAAAAAATGAACTGACCGTGACAGAGAGGGCTGTTGTAACATAAACATCTGCTTACAACCTTACCTGTAATATATATATATATATATATATATATATATATACACTGGTCAAAAAAAGAAACGCAATTTTTGAGATTTATTAATAAACATGAGGACTCAGTATATAGTAAATGATTCTTTAACATAACAAACAGTCAAAACGCGTATGGCCACCCCTAGTCACAATGCAGGCTTAGAGTCTGGCCCTCATCGACTTCATTCTTTGTGTCCAGTCACGGTGCTGATAGGCCCATTGCAGGCGTCGTTGCCTTCTTGCATCAGTGAGAAAAGGACCTCTGTAAGGCCTGCGGGATCGGAGTCCTGCATTACGGAGTCGGTTTCTGACGGTCTGGTCACTAATTCTGTTGTTGTGGATACCAGGTGTCTCTCTGGCTGTCTGACGAGCATTCCGCTGCCGATGACGCAGGTGCTGCAGTACGATGTGGCGATCCTGGCGTTGGGTCGTCACACGAGGTCGCCCACTTCTTGGCAGGTCCTGAACACTTCCTGTGGCATTGTACCGTCTAACAAGCCTAGAGATTGTGCTGGGATGCACATGCATTCGTTGTGCAACTTGGACAGCAGACATGCCTGCATCCAACATGCCCAAGGCACGACCTCTGTTGACCTCTGAGAGTCGTGGCATGCCTCAATCGCGGGAAAAAGTTTGGTTTTCTCAACAGGCAGTGTGTATTCTTTGAAGTCAAAGAAAAAATGCATGCCTTCATAAAGAATACATTCAATTTAATCTCTCTTTATTGTTTGTAACAAAATGGCGTCTTAGCCGGGATTAGTCAGGTTTAAAAACATGCACTAAGTGGCTTTAAAAGATTTTAACAAACATTTAACCATAATCTTGAAACTGTGATAATACCACTAACAACTTAAATTTTACACCATATGCAAGCTAATTGCGTTTCTTTTTTTGACCAGTATATATATATATATATATATATATATATATATATATATATATATATATATATATATATATATATATGGGGGATTTATCAACATTGGAAATTAAAATAGGAAATCGGGAACAGATCGCATCGCATTAAATGTTATGTTATCCAGAGATCGCTTATGATAAATATCCATTTATTGCCTCAACTGTGACAATATATATATATATATATATATATATATATATATATATATATATCAGGTCATCCTATAAGTAATGTCGTTTTTTAGATCGGAATTTGAAGGACAAAAAAAACTCAACTGAAACTTTTTAATCTAGTATATATTTTCCATCGGAATCAATGACACTCTGCCAACGTCCTACAAGCTTTTCAGTGCCATGTTTATAAAATTCAGGCGGTTTTGAGGCAAAAAACGTACAAAGACTGGTGTGCAGGTCATCTAAAGAAGTATACTGTTTCTCATCAAGATAGTTTTGCAGACTCCTGAAGAGATGATAATCTGAAGGCGCAAGGTCTGGAGAATATGGAGGATGTGGGAGTTTTTCCCACCCAAGCTCTTCAATTTTTGCAGAAGTGATCCGAGCGGTATGAGCACGTGCGTTGTCGTGGTGGAACACGATTCCTTTCCGATTAACCAAAGGTTTCTTTTCTTTTAGTGCAGTGTTCAATCGATCCAGTTGTTGACAGTAGACTTGAGCGGTGATGTGTTCTCCGGCACAAACCCACTGTCGACGGCGCTTAACATTCTGGTACAGTATCCACTTTTCATCACCAGTCACTAAACGGTGCAAAAACGGATCTTGGGGTTCACGGGAATGAAGAGCTGTGCTAATGTTTACCCGCACCCTTAGATTGTCGACCAACAATTCATGTGGCACCCATTTTCCTAACTTAGGCATTTTCCCGAGTTGTTGCAAATGTCGATGGATGGTGGATGGGGATGAATTGAGTTTCTGGGCCAATTCTTCGACCGTTGTTGAACAGGCTTCTTCAAGTGCGGCTAACAGCAGGTCATCATCAAACTCAGCAGGGCGTCCAGAGCGTGCTGCATCTGTCAAACAGCAGTCACCATTCCTAAACTTTGAAACCATCTTTGACATTTCCTCACATGCTGAATATCGTTGCCATAAATGTCCTGAATGTTTCGCGTTGCTTCAGTAGCACTATTCCCTTGTTTGAACTCGTAAAGCATTATGTACAGAGACATGCAAGAAGTAAATAGACACCCTTAATTTTATGGTAAAATGTATGCATCCAATTTTTTGCCATTATTATGACTAATATTCGTTTCCTACATTTCTATCCTTGAAGAAGGACTTATGCCAATATTCTCAAGTGGTCAAATTGAAAAAACAGCTGCCTGTTCATGGAAGATGGAGCCCCATGCCACACTGCAAAAAAGACGAAAGAATGGGAGGAGCGAAATGGTATCAAACGACTTCCTTGGCCGAGTCAGTCCCCTGACATGAACCCCATAGAACACGTGTGGGCAATACTAGACAAGACTTTACATAAAAAGCCCAAAAAACCAGCAACACGATCAGAATTGTTGAATCTTTTACGCCAAATTGTTACAGCAAAATCTGGGCTATCTATTTACTTCTTACATGTCTGTATATGCCTGTTATTCTCTTCTGCGACCGCCATGTTATGAGAGGTTCACATAAAGCAAAACACACGTCTTCACTGGTCAAAGTCTGTAAAGTATGTAGCGAAACACGATAGATCTCCTCTTAGATATAACCTTCGGAAAATTTATGCTTAAACCGAGTAGGACTAGTTTAAACTTAATATATCGTAAAAAACGACATTACTTATGGGATGTCCTGATATATATATATATATATATATATATATATATATATATATATATATATATATATATATATGAAGGGATTTACACCCATCTAAAATAACTTTTAAAAAATTTAACTGGCCGTGACGGGGAGATCGTATCGGTTTAAAGTTTATGGTCAAAGTTTATTACCTGTGATAATAAATATATATATATATATATATATGTGTGTGTGTGTGTGTGTCTAAAAGTATCCCGCCCTACAACTTTAGAATGAGACGCGTTTGTGTACGCTTCTTGTACTAATTTGTAATTTTCTATAGTTTTCAGAATATTTTAGAACTTTTTTCCGGAACTGTACATATATAGGCTATCCTTTGGCTAACCTTTCGTTATCTTCCACCCCAATTGTTCATTCTGACGAAGGTCATACTTGTCACTCCACCTTAGACCTACTGTTTAACGCGGAATCCAGCAGTCCCAGCGTCTTAACCACTAGGATACCCGAGGTTCCCATTTATCTACCAACCATTTGTGTGGAAGGATAAACGAATGCTGCGCACCGTTGCCGTCACCGAGTCTCGAACCCGCTGCATATAATCTGTGAACGTGCATATAGTTGTGTGTGTAATAATAAGGGCTTTATGGGCGTATAGTCGGGAGTGTACGTGAGTTTGTGTGCGTTTCTTGGCTGTCCAAACGTTGTGTACACTGTGCCAACTGGCTGATAATGCCTGGAGGCACTGGCTTCTACGCCAACTGGCGGATTAGGATGAACACTCCTCTCTCCTCCTTTCTCTCTTAGGTTAGGTATACCCCTTTAGGGGGGGGTGAGGCTGTCCCACCTTCTCCCCCAAATAGGTCAGGTGGACGCCCCCCAGCTTGCTGGGGGAGTTCCCTCCCCCCTTTTTTTGGCACTGGGGGTCTTGCAACAAGGGGAGAGGGGGTTGGCACTGGCACTCATTGCAACATTCATCATTGCTGTGCACTCTAACCTTTTGCGGTCATACTACTCACATTAGACAGCATAGGAGAGAGCAAGGAGCCTTGCCTCACCCCGCAAGAGGAGCCGAAACATTCGGATAGTACATTGCCCCACCTAACGGTAAAAGATTGGTGGGAATACCAAAATTTCAATAAATTTAATATGTACATGGGAACCTTCCTGTCTTCAAGTTTTTTAAATAAAATAGTGTGGTTCACTTTATCATATGCCTTACTTATATCTAGGAAACAGCTATAAATAGCTGAATTACTGTCAGTGTACTTAGATATTATTTCTTTAAGTACATAGATACACAGGTCAGTTGAGTGGGACCTTTTAAAACCAAACTGATTAGATGATGTCCATAGGTAATCATTTAATCGGAGTAACAAGAATTTTTCTAGTAGTTTCGAGAAGCAGGAAGCGACAGCAATAGGCCTGTAATTATTGCTGGACAGAATGTCTCCATACTTATTTTTGACTAGGGGCAAGATATATACCCTCATGAACTCTGCAAACATGGCTGATAGGAGCAATGATATATTCAGACATACCACGTCATTGGCATATTTTAATTGCTCATTCGATAGGTCATCTACCCCTGACGCAGAACCAGTCTTTAACTCTTTAATTATCCTCTTTACTTCAGGTGCTAATATCAAAGTATTTTCCCTTGTCCCTTCCAAAGTCGTTTCGCTGCAATCGATCTTAATATTATCCCTACTCACACTATTAAGAATGTTTGAGCAGTGGTTTTTCCACAGCTTTGCAATTTCATCCTCCCTCGACACCCTATCGATTGTCGGAGGGAGGACATTTTTGACACCCGTTTTTATTCTTAACAAATTTCTAAAATTTGTTATCGTTATTTATGTGAGCTTCACAGGCTTTTGATGCTCAAATAGTCTTCTTCCTGTTTACATCGCCTTATGGCTGCCGTATACTGACCCCTACTTCTACACATATTCATGTATACTGGTCCTAATCTGGGTCTACCAAGAAGCACCACAAATCGTAGGCGTCTTTCGATTCCCTCTTCAGAAGGGCAATAAAATCATTTCATCCAGGAATAATCTTAGTATGATAGTTTAAGATTTAATTAGGGGGCTTCCTGCTTCTCTTAACAGGGATACTATCTTACTATAATACCTATCTATGAGTTTACAGTGAGAATCATTTGAACAAGGATTACTACAGGCAAGATGCAAAATTTCTAAATTATTAAAGAGGTGACCTGTTCTGTCTTTGTATTCTATTCTCTGTTGCATATAAACATTAGACCAATCGACGCGATTATTCTTATCTATTGAGTTCTTGTTACGTCGTATTGCGCATACGTTGGTAAAATTAATTAATAGTTCTAACGGTCTATGATCAGAAAGAAGGAAATCATGCAGAATATGAACGCTAACAATTCAATCCTTTAGATTATTACTAGTGAGACAATGATCAATCCACTCGTATCACTGACGTATGTAAAATTACCACTGGTTACCCCTAATACATCTACATCACTTATACTTAATTTGGCCGACTCGCACATGTTACCCAATTCTACAAAAGTTCACATGCCCATTAAAGTCCCCCATTATTATAGTGAGAATATTTTGTACAGCATCTCAATGTATTCATCTAGATTACTGCCGTTGTTGTATTGTAAATAGCAGTTTAGAAATTAATATGAAATCATTGTTCACTTGTAATTCAATGCCTAACAACCTTACATTATCGCTTGTTAAAAATTTTGTATGTTTGACAAATTTTTCTTAAGAAAGCAACACCACCAGAAAGCCTACTGTACATTAATTCATCTGACAGGTCTACTGCTGATGACGCATGGTACATAAAGTCATCATGGATGGTAGAGAGGAATTTTAGCTCTTCCTTAGGTAGCCAGGGCTCTTGCAGGAGTATCAAATCTGCACTGTCACAGATTTTTTGAACATCTACAATGGAATTCCTTACTGACCCTAAGTTATATGAGACTATTTTCAACAACTTATCCGCCATCACTGATAGAAAATTTATTATTATTATGATTATTATTATACACTACAAATTTTGGGTAACAAAATTTGAAAATTTTTCTGTTTATTGTGATTTTTCTGTCGTTTCTTAATGATTTCGGGGCGCTGATTCCAAAAATGATATTGGTTTTGCTCTATCATCAACCGTTTCAAAAATATAGGTTATCACACTTTTCGTATGGCAAAGTATATAAAGAAGGCTAACATAAATATTTTCTGAAAATAAAAACACTATTGGAAATTAATGTTTATTGAGCCAAAATTGTTTGACAAACCCAAAATGGTGCAAAGGATATAATATATATCATAAGGAGAACCGATAAGAGAATAACAAGCCTCGTTATGCAGTGTGCGTTCCTTAAAAATGCACTGATGAACGCGACTTCCGCGTATGAACATTCTTATCCTTTCTGATCAGCGACCATACGTAGTCTCCCATCATGGAAGCATCCCAATGGCCCTGGTACCTTTTCTCTATCGTTTGAAAATCTTGATGGAATCTTTCGCCATGTTCTTCTCTCACATCGCCCAGGTTATCACGAAAAAAGTCTAGATGTGAATGCAGATAGTGTAATTTTAAAGACATACGGCACCCCATTTTGCCATAGCACTTAATCAAGTTTGACACTAACTCCTTATAGTTTGGTGCTTTATGGTTGCCCAGAAACCCACGAACCACATCACGGAAAGCACACCAAGCCTCTTTTTCGATCGGAGTCATCTTGGCTTCAAGGTTCTTTGAATTCAACAGCGCCTTGACTTGTGGTCCTACAAAGATGCCAGCCTTGACTTTTGCCTCAGAGAGTTAAGGGAACATGACCCGAATCTTTTGGAAAACTTCCTCTCCAAAATCTAACGCAGTTACAAACTGCTTAATTAGACCCAACTTAATATGGAGAGGTGGTAGCAGAACTATGTCAGACTTCACAAGAGGTTCCCTGAGTACATTGTACTTTCCTGGTTGCAGTCCTTCACGTGGAGGCCACTGAACTGTTTTATAGTGCTCAGTTGAAGCCCTGCTATCCCACAGGCAAAAAAACATGAATATTTAGTAAACCTTCTTGTAAACCTAACAGGAAACCAATCATTTTGAAATCACCACACACGTCCCAGTTATATTGTTCATACCTGATTTGAGTGAGCAGTTGTTTGACATTTTCATAGTCCTCTTTCATTTGAACAGAATGTGCAACTGGTATAGATGGATATTTGTTCCCATTGTGGAGTAGAACAGCTTTTAAACTCCGAGTTGAACTGTCAATAAACAGGCGCCACTCTGAGGGTATATGTGTTAACCCAATAGCTGTGAATAGACCATTAACCTCGCTGCAATAACAGAGAGAGCCATTGACATCGTAGAACCTTGCAAACTCTTCATGCCGCTTTCGGTATATAGTGCTCTTGCAGTCTTCTCCAAACAAATTCCACTCTTTGAGTCTGGAGGTCAGAAGCTCAGACCCTGATTTCGTCAGACCCAAATTTCTAATTAAGTAGTCCAATTCCTTCTGATTTGGAAAGTGAGGGTTTGTACTGAAAGTTACTGTATATTCTTCATCATGACTGTCCTTATCAGCCGACATCTCAGATGAGCTAGCTGCATCCTCATTTTCAACCTGCAAAGCAAAGAAACAAAATATAGGCATAGCTATATATGTAGAAGAGCATCAACACTAAGAAAAATCGACACATAATGACCCACAGTCTGTAAATACAGAAGGTAAAGTAATGGATAGATACCTGTTCTGGTGGACGTGGTATTGGAAGACCTTCGCCATGTGGTACAGGAGCTATGGACGACGCTATGCTTGGATACTGAAGAGTCTGCCTTCCTTTAACTTTCCTGTACTTAGAAACGTCTACCATGCAGTAGTAGCATTTGTCGTGGTGGCTCTTTGGTTCTCTCCATATTCTGGGTACCGCAAAGGGCATTGCCTTGCGTACTCCCCGCAGCCACCCTTCAAGCGTGGAGCGGCAGCTTCCACAGATCACATGGGGTGCCCAGGGCTTATCTTGGTCACCCATAGGCATATCAAAATAGAGCCGATACGCGATCCAGAACTTGGTGCCTTTCACAATCTTATGCGATACTTGCTTGGGGCCTATGTAATACCCACAAACGTAGCAGAATATATCCGGCGAGTGTTTACAAGCTCTAGTTGCCATTCTCTTTACCAAACTGTACTACATTAATCATAACCTGCAGATATAGAGAGAAGAGTTATTAAATCTGCAAGAGATTACAGATTCCAGAAAAAAGATGTATTCACAACACTGAAATAATGTTCACAATAAAAAAGGATCGATAACACTCAAATCGTCAGCACAGAGAAGCACAGAAACACAGTACCTCAGTGCTGGTAACCATCAGACAAACAACCTGCTTTCTTTGTGTGCTCATACTTACTGACTTCTCAGACTCTGCGCCCTTCTTTATATAGCACAGTGGAAGTTTCGGCCAATTTCTAGAGAAAGAAACTGGCAACGAACATCCGGATTGTTCTCAACAATTCCTGATTATTCTGATATTGCTGCGCCCATAACATTATATTGGTAAAACATGAAAATGGATTATCTCTGAAACCATTGATGATACACACAAACCAAGGCCAGATTTGGACTCAGCGCCCACAAATGCATATAAAAACATAAAAAATTATATATAAACAGAATCAGTGTTACACAGTGTTATATCATTGTTATTATTATTATATTATTATTATTTGGCCTGTTATCAAGTCCCTGGAAAAGTGAAGAACTCCTTAACAACAATACCGTCTGGCCGAAATTTAAACGCATGTTTTTCAATAATACCTGTTTTGGATTCCATAAATCAAATGGGACGTGTAGGAAATAAGAATTTGAGAGTGTGGTTATGTTTCATACAGTTGACAGCTGGGGGAAATCGAGCATAAATGTAATGAAATTCACTGTTCTACATGCCATGAAGAATATAAGGTAGATGGTGTAAGGCACGTATGTTATATGAATGATGCCAAAACCTAAAATAAGCCTTGTATAACTGTGTATTATGACATAAAAGCTTACATAAACACCGGAACAAAAGAGGTTATCCTGCATTTATCTCGTAAATCAGCCATTTGTGATCAATGTATGAACATTGAGTGTGATGAAGCCGCAAATGTGGTAAGCGGACAAACATTTTTAAGGTGTCTGCAAGAGATTCCCCGGTGAAACTGTTGTGACTTATATTGTGAAGCTAGCGGGACCAGTTCAAAAAAATGACTATATTCTTGCCATAACGCTGCAAAATTGACACTTAGTTCCTTTATAAGGAGCTGCTTGAGCATGAGTCCTCAGAGATATTCACGGGTGATCCCTTGAAAAGAGGGAACAAACTTATACAGATAGGATGTTTAGTTTAAAGACACTCTGCTATTCACACCTTGTAAATCAGCTAAGCTTACCCAAGGTGATGCGTAGACATTGAAGTTTCAAAAGGGTACTTCCCTTACACATTCCTCACTCACGACACTTTAAATTATGTAGGATCCCCCCCCAAAACATTACTTTAACTATGAATGTACGAGTACGAGCGAACGTGAAGATTTTGAGCTCTACTAAAACAGGTTTAAATGAAGATAATCTTACAATATAGGCGTATGAATATGAACGTTATTGTTGAATGACGTACGCGTACTTAGAGTATGCTTCCAAGCTTAGAAGGATGTACATAACGCGTTTCAATTGTGATCTGTTACAAGCAACAACTACGATCGCTTCATTGTGTTCTACCGTATATTCAAGAAAATTTTTTATGCTAGAGACACACTTCCAATCATTCCCTGAAACGTTCGCGCAGTTATGGGTATAAGGCTACTTACTCGCTCACTCGCATACAGCGGCAGACGGCGTATATATAAAGCACGCTCGGAACACGGGAAGTAGCAATAAAAGGTCAATTGCGGTGTTTTTTGGGTGAATGGCTTAAGTGGGGACCCCACCACTGTGAGAAGTCAGTGTACTTCTTTAACAGCTGCCGGTGGCAGATGTCCGCGTCCTGAGTGCGGCGTCACAGGGGTGTTCATGGGAGATCTCCCGCCAGCAGTAGCCTCGCATGGATCCCTACGCGACCAGTTTATAAGCTCCCAGTTCACTCACAAGGTTTTGTGGGAGCACGAGTATGATGCCTGGCTGGAGCCCGATGAGCAGTATCGTGAAGAAATAAGGG
>JAJOZX010010035.1:0-2500 GCA_023014485.1 Bathynomus jamesi | reverse complement strand
CGGAGATATATCCCTACCGGTTCGGTCGATGGACCCACTGGAGGGGAACTCGCCCGCCTGGTCGGCGTGGGTGGGATGTGCACGCCCCCGCGCGTGACCTGCCCCACCTGTCTCCTTGACCTGCCTATGCAATCCGGGTGAGGTATCCTTCCACTCCCCCTTGTAGTCAGCCTCCCTGCACCTCCGGTGAAGGGAGGGGCCTTCTGTATACCCCTCACGTCCCTTCTCTCATCGCTCTCCCCCGGGCGTCCGGGTGACTCCTCTTCAGGAGGATTTGCCGGCGTCAGGTTCCACATCGCCCCCCGTCGGGGTGACCCTCGCCTTCGCCCACGTTCGGCGGCCCCGTTGGGCCCGGGGCTTTCCAATCCCCTTGTTAATCTCGGGCCGCCCGATCGCCCACCCACCCATAAACCATCCGTTTCGCAGACTTTCCTACCCCTCCATATACTTCGCTCCTGCAGTAGAAATCCGCGGGTCCGGGTAGGCCTCGAGAGTCTCTCTTCTCTCCTGGCCTCCAGGTGTCCGGCGTGTTTCTGCCTTCAGGAGACGTTACTGGGCTCCGTCCCCTCCCTCGAGTGTCCGGCTACTGCGGGCTCCCTTCCCCGCCTCTCGATGGGGCGGGTAGGGGGGCTCCGCGGTCTTCGTGCACCGCTCCGTCCCTTTCCGCCCCCTCCGCTCCGTACTGTCTTGCAGCTGTGGCCGTGCGCCTTTTCTTTGTGGCGTCAGCCTCACGGTCTGCTCTCTTTACCTCTCCCCTAACGTACGCCCTCCACCCGATTCTCTCCGTGACCTAATCTGCAGCTTCCCGCCTTTCCTGCTTCTCGGGGACTTCAACAGTCGGACCCGGCCTGGGGGGACGTTGCTCCACCTTTCTCTCCGGGACCCTCTCTCCCTTATGGACGAGCTAGAGTTCACCTTTCTGAACGATGGCTCCCCAACCTGCCTCCACTCGGCCCACGAGGAAAGTTTCACCTGTATTGATCTTTCCCTTGGTTCCCTCGATATCGTGACGGAGTTCACCTGGGAGGTCCTGCCGGATTCTTCCGGCAGTGACCATTCCCTGTGTGTCTTACCCCAACCCGTCTCCTCCCCCCCACCTCTGTCCGCCCGCGCTGGCTGTTCGCCCGAGCGAAATGGGCCTCATACACGAGGTGCACGGCGATCTCGCCGTCCATTCCTGCCTTTCCCTCCGTTAGTGAGGCCCTCGCCTTTCTCGAAAGCAAGATCCTCCGGCTGCCACCAGTTGCATCCCCCGTACCTCAGGCTCCCCCAGCCGCGCAGCGTCCCATGGTGGACCCAGAGTGCTCTCGTGCCGTTCAGGAGCGGCGCCGTGCTGGCCGTCGCTTCTACCGGACGTGCTGGCCGTCGCTTTCTACCGGACCCGCAGCCGGAGCATAAGATGGCGTTTCAGCGCCTGAAGGCAGGGCCCGTCTGGTCTTGAAACTAGCCCGGCGTACCTCCTGGCGGAGTTACGTGTCCGGGATCTCCTCCTCGACAGCCCCCTCGACTGTTTGGCGCAAGGTGCGTAGCTTTGAGGGGACCCGTGTCCCCCCTCGACCCCCGGTGCTTCAGGTCGGGGACGACGAGTTCGTGTCCGATCCGGAGGCCGTCGCGAACGCACTCGCGGCGCACTTCGCAGCCATCTCCGGTTCCGATTCCCCCACTCCCGCCGCGGACCCACCGGAATTTCCACTCATAGGGATGACCCTATAATCACCTCTTCCACATGACAGAGCTTCGGGAGGCCCTCCGCCCCCGACGCTCCTCCGCCCCCGGCCCCGATAATATCCCCTATGACTTGTTACGGCACCTCCACCCCTCTGCTCTCAGCTTTCTACTGACCTCTATAACCGGATTTGGTTGGAGGTTCATTTCCGGACGGTGGCGTGAGTCCATCGTCGTCCCCATCCCGAGCCCGATAAAGACCCCTCACTCCGTCGAACTATCGCCCATTTCCCTAACATGCTGTGCCTGCAAGGTGATGGAGGCTGGTCGCCTCGCGGCTGTCCTTTACCTTGGAGGATGATGTGACCAGTACCTGCTACCCAGGCTGGTTTCCGGCGCTTCCGGTCTACCACCGACCCCCTCCTTCTCCTTAGCCATGACGTGCAGGCGTGCTTTCTCCCGGCGTCAATTTGTACTCGCCGTCTTTTCGACCATCCAGAAGGCCTACGATATACCGGCGGAGCGCGGTCTTCGACTGCTCTACGCTCCTGGGTTTCGTAGGCTTTTCCTCCCTTCCTTTTTTATAACTTCTTGTCCGCCAGTTCTTTCCGCGTCCGCATCAGGTTCTACCTCTCTGACCGCTTTCCGTTGGAGGAGGGTGTCCCTCAGGGTAGTGTCCTTAGCGTCTTGTGTTTCTCACTCGTGATGAACACAGTCGCACGGTCTGCTACATCCGTTCGTTAGCTCCCTCTATGCCGATGATCTGGCTATCTATTGCTCTGGCCGCCTCCCGTCTTTGGCTGAACGTCGGCTCCAGCTAGCCATCAACGCGGTG